>CAJDSM010013507.1:0-17264 GCA_903981925.1 Ostrea lurida | reverse complement strand
TGACAAAAGTGTGATCAGTGAAGGCAACATACAAATGTAGTCCCCATAGATCCTCGACATATCAAGACTTAACAGTGAATTTAAGAGGACAATGTTGTACACGAATATTTAATTTTCAGTTCTGATGTTATTTCTTTTAAATGTCCATTCCCCGAAAGTAGGAATGTCCATGGAGCAAGGTTCCATGTATGATAAATGGGAAAAAAAAGGGAACTGTTTTAAATAACCCACATCTTCACTATATTGTTTCAATACAATTCTGGAGGCAGTCGCATCCCCTATATAGACTGTGCGTGTGGTGCCGTTCACCTCTCGTCCCACTTTGATAATTGAATATTGATAATCAAACACAATCTTTGGTGCAATTTAGATCATAATTCTAAAAATTCTACACAAAACTTTTACAGGATATGCATCCAGCTCAGGTATGATTGTCAGATATACATGGCCCCATACATATACTTAGCATGTTAAATATCAAACTGTGGAGGGAAGCTTGTAGCATTTGATGTTTTTACAGGAGATTTCATTAGTCAGCGTTTCTTTTGATTCACTGTAAGTGCTAGGAGACAAACTCTATATAATACATATTTCCATTCTCTCCAATCCTCTCTTGTTCTGATGTATGAGGAGGGAGCTCTGAAGCAATATTTCAAGAACCACTTATCTCTTATCATGTTCGCCATATCTTCGTCTACTTCGATTGCGAGATTTGTTCCATTAGATCAGCACAAGTTTATTCTCTTGTTTATAAGGGAGGAAAACACCTTATTGGTTCTCGTTTTTTTTGATGATCTAGATGAGATTTCCTTACAGTTAGGATGAAACGATTGTTGCCGACAATCGATTGTCGATGCCATTTGACCAAAATTGATTCTTGATTATTGATATCATTTTTCATATTCATTTTGGTCGCCAAACACATACCCAAAATAAATAGATCAACTCCTACCATCTTTCATTTTTTATGTCTCTTAAATTCAACACTAAGTTGTCCTCTTTATTTTTAGGTAGGAAACTTTTATCATCCGTGTTGATGAGTTTTTTGATTACAATTAGATGTGCCTGTTTTAAAGGGAGAAAACTCTTTCCCATCTCATTTTTTGGTCTGGATAATATTTTGTTACAGTTTTTAGATCTTTTGTTTTAAGGCGAGAAAACTCTGACTTACCATCTCGTTTTTTGATGTTTAGATGAGATTTTGTTACATCATATCTTTTGTTTAAAGGGAAGAGACTCTTATGATCTCATCTTTTTTATTGTTTAGATGAGATATTGTTACATTGTTTTAAGGGAAGAAAACTCTTTACCATCCCATTTTTTGATGGTCTATTATATTATGTCATAGCTTTTTGTTATAGGGAGAAAAACTCTTACTATCTTGTTTTTTGATCTAGATGTGATTTCTTTTGTTATAAGGGAGAAAACTTTTACCATCTCGTTTTTTGATGTACTAGATGTGTTTTTGATGTCTTTTTAGTGATATTTTCTTACGAGTTAGATTCTTTTGTTTTTAAAGGGAAAAAAAAAAAACCTTCTTACTATTTCGTTTTTTGATGGTCTAGATGAGATTTTTGTTTACATTGTTTTAAGGGAGAAAGACTCTTTACCATCTGTTTTGATGTTAGATTGAGATTTTGTTACATTGTTTTAAGGCGAGAAAATCTTACCATCTTTGTTTTTTTTATGTGGTTAGATGAGATTTTTGTATTACATTGCCTTAGGAGAGACTCTTTCCATCTCGTTTTTTAAATGGTCTACATGAGATTTTGTAACAGTTGTATCTCAGTTGTTTATAGGAGAGAAAACTCTTTACCATCTCATGTTTTTTTTATGTCTGGTTGATATTTAGTTACAGTCAAATCTTTGTTTTAAGGGAGAAAAACTCTTACCTATCCATTTTTTGATGTCTAGATGTGATTGTTGTTCTAGTCAGATCTTTTGTTTTTAAGGGAGGAAACTACTTACCATCTCGTTTTTTTGAAGTCTATATGACAGTATATTGTTGATTTTGTGTACAGCTCTGATCTTTTGGTATAAGGGAGAAAACTTCTTTACCATGCTTGTTTTTTTGATGTCTAGATGTTGATTTTTGTTCTAGTCAGATCTTTTTGTTTAAGGGAGGAAACCTTACATCTTCATTTATGATGTTCTAGATTGATATTTTGTTACAGTCAGATGCTTTGTTTTAAGGGAGAAAACTTCTTGACCATCTCATTTTATTTTTGATGTCTAGATGATATTTTGTTACAGTTCAGATCTTTTTGTTTTAAGAAAGAAGACTCTTACCATCTTGTTTCTTGATGTCTAGATGAGTTATTGATGTCTTAGATGAAATTTTTCTTAACAGTTATAGCTTTTGTTTTAGGGAAAAAACTCTTACTATCTTGTATTTTGGACATCTAGATGTGAATTTTGTTACATTGTTTCAGCGGGAGAAAACTTCTTACAAATCTTGTTTTTTTTGATGTCTAGATGAGATTTTGTTTACAGTTAAGATCAGCCACTCAGTTTCCTTCTTTTTTGGTTCGACTCTGCTGCTTTTTTGTGTCCCCATCACTTCTCCTGAATAAAAATACAAAAACATGGAAACAAAAATAGAAGGGGGGGGGACACAACTTTCAATAGTCAGTCAGGAGGGCACATACTAATGGTCCAAAACGCACTTTTGTTAACAACTCAGGAGCTATAGAACTATGGCTCTCATGACTGGCAAGCTTATGAGAGGCATCTAATAGCATACTGTATATCCCCAAATGCATTAAACATGATCAGTGCAAAAATGTATGAAATTTGCATTAATATAACATAGAAATTGATAGCACTGCCACTATACATTCACGATTTTGCAGTATTGTTCCTGACGTAAAAATGTTGCTAGACTTTGAATGCACAAATGAGAGTAACTGTACTACATGTATTAGATCTGGCAATCTATTCCTGTTATCCAGAAAATAATGATAGATAATAAAATTTATTTACTGTATAACAAAATGATAAAAATTTAATATAAAATTGATCAAGCCAAATCCATTTACGTACATTAATTTATTTTCCACTGTTTTCTCTGCTGTCAAATCCTCCTGAATCTTATTTGTTTGGTCTTTCCTTCTTTCTCTGCATAATGTGAAATGACATTTTTGAATTTGAAACAAGACATATATATTTGTAATTCCACACCATAATGTTTAACTCTGTGTATAATTTTCTACAAAATCAGGTCTTACTTCTCTTTATCAAACTTCTGTTTTCTTCCTTTCTGGGCCTCCATGTTAAGCTTGATTGCAAGATCAGCTAACTCTTGCTTCAATCTGAACTGTTCTTCCTGCAAAATTAATTCATGAAAATGAAATTTTGAAATGTAGTTCACACCAAACATCCAACAAAAGGCCCCGGACAAGGTGCAAAATTTACCAGAGACACCTTGCTTGCAATGAAAAAATGTACAGAAGAAAGGTTATTTTATGATATTAATATAAACAGGTCAAGAATGAGGTGGGAAGTGGTGGGGATGACAATGCATGTGGTGTGTTCGCTGCCTCTTTTTGAAAGTGTTAAAAGCACTATGAAAGCAAAAAATATATCATCAGTATGTTATATTGGGCTTTTTAAAAACCTTCCATCTGTTTGCTAAACTCAGCTCTATATATTTTATATGACTTGAAACCCTTCACAATACAAGAAATTTGCACTACTTCTAGAAAATCTTATGTCTTTGTTCTCCTAGATACAAAAATCAATGGAGTTACATTTGACTGGCTACCTAATCTGGCTATGTCAACAAACGGAATCATATGAAGCTGTGAGTTTTGGGTCTCGTGGGGCTTTAATAAATATTTGAAGGTATGTTTGGACACAAGTATAGTGGGAAAATACAAATATGTTAGAAATTTTTTTATATGAAATTTTTGAGATGGAAATGCAAGAATACAACAATATTAGACCTTAATCGTGTAATTTCTTTTCTGCACCGTAAATTGAAGGTGTTTATATGGGTTGGATCTGTAGTTCTCCGGTCTGTCTCAACATTTTCCCAGAGAGCTACAGTTCTGCAGTTATATAGATCTCAGCATGGATTTACAGAGTAATGTCCATTTCTAATGTCTATAGGTCTACATGCATTAACTTACCCCCTCCCCCCTTTTCTCTAAAATAAAAAGAAAACTACTGCATTTAAGGAAGGTTTTTTTTTATACTGATAACATATTTTCAAAACAAAAAATATATACAGAGTAAAAAAAATTCACAATTAGCAAATGTTTTTGGCCACATTGAATGGAGTACATATGCTTTAAAAAAAATACAAAGTACTGCAGTTTTTGTGATCTAGATAGTGAACTTTCCCAACTGCAACGTTCAACTTCTCTCCAGTATAAATTACCTCTTTCTTTTTCATTTTTACTTCATAGTCAGTACTCATTCTCATGACCTCTGTCCTCTTTAGGTCCAGCTCACTCATCTTGGCCTTGTATTGTCTTGATAAGTCTGACCTATCAAAACAGAAAAACACAACAAGATCTTACACCACATTCTGTACTAAAGGAGTGTGGTCAGCAGTAGCATTTCCAGCCTTCCCAGTAAATGTCGAATTCATCAAGCAATCTGAGAGTATTGCATAGCAATACATATTCTCCTACTGGTTACAAAAATTATTGGACCACAACATTCTAATTTCATTATGTAGGCTACAATGTATATCATCCTTTATATGGTAAAGGAGAAGATTGAGGAGCAAGGATAGGACAGGAAAATAACTAAGGGAAAAATGAATGGATTGAAACCAAAATTCGAACTTGATCTGTAACCTGGTATGGCAAAGCAAAGTACCAAATATCAAATAAATATCTGCAAGCAGAGGTGATGTGATTGTAATATGCATCTATTAATCATGTTTTTTTTTTTATGTATGTATAAAGCTACCCTGTGTATGCCCTCTGTGGGCCTTTGATTGGCAAATTACTAATGAGACTTTCTAATCAAGTACACTTAGACTACATAAGTTACCGCTACAGACTCCTAAATATATGTGAGGTATTCATTATGGCCTACTTCAACAAGAAGCACCACTCATGAAATAAAATTACTCATTTTAATTTTATATTGCTGAAATACTTGTACAAATCCTTGATTAAAAGTTTACTTGTGAATTCATATTATCGTGATTTTACATAGATCTACATGTCATTGTTATTCTAAAAGTACATGCATAAAGCAAGGAATTTTTAGTATATATAATATGTACATGTATATTCCCTACAACTGTTGTAAAAGGTGATATTAACTATCCAACTTTAAAATAAAATATGTACATTAAGAAATAAACTATTGACAAAATTCACAAACAACAAATGCACATTTACAACTGTGTATTTAATGAAAATTGATGAAATGGCTGTAAACACCATTCAGTTGCAGTTACATAAACAAGCCTGTGACCTAAAAACCAATACATACATGTACCCATCAATGCAATAATACCGGTACACTGTAACACTGTTCTTAACCAGTGTACTTCATCCCCACCACATTCAAACCTGCAAGAGACTTACTTTGCAAGCTGAGTTTTTCTATCCTGATCTTTGAAAGTCTGGTTAGCATGAACATTATTCTGTGTACGGTTCTTTGTTAACTGAAATTTCAAGTGCATAATGACAGAAGCTGTTAATTAAAACATTATGCATTGGCTGCTGACACTTACGAGTGTAAAAATAGCTTTCTACTCTCTCGCTTATATTCCTGATTTTGCATGAGAGCTTTCTCAGTCCGGTCTTTGGTCCTCTAAAAAAAAAGAAGAAACAGGAAAACCATACATAAACAAAATAAAATGAACACCCAACAGCATGGCAATGGAAAATCTTCAGCTGCAAACATGAAAAATACCGTTTACAAATTTCAAAAGCAAGGAAATTTTATGGTGCATTTGTAGGAAACTTAAGATGAACAAAAATTGAAACAATCCCAGTGTAAAAATTCTAACTATAGCACTCACATCTTCCTTTCTGTGAACATGGTCTCTTCTAAGCACTGTGTATTTCTCCAGCCCCTGGCTTAGCTTCTTCTCTTCTGCCATTCTCTTTTTGTTTATAGCTGGAAACATAAAAAGTATGACGACTTCAACATAATGTTTGTCTTCTCATAATAGCCAGCATGATTGTAAAAAAGTACTTTTCTCATTTTATACAGATGTACGCTTACAATATATGGATGTGTTTTGACACATTTTGAAATTGAAGTAGTGATGTACAAAAATTGTATAAGATTGCAGTTTAAAGTAACAACTATGCTGATTCTTCATTAAAAAACCTTCCAACAATTTTTATGCTTAAAAAAATTACCATCGCATTTTCAAAATCCCTCAATGTTGTCGACAGTCCTCTGATTTTTGATGATGTCCCCCTCCGTTCTCTTTTAACTCTCCTCCTCCTGCTTGTGTTGCCACATATGATCCTGCCGAAGAAAGGAAACACCACATGATCAAGTTATCTTTATAGATAATTATTGAAATAGTTACAAATGAACTAAAGTTTTTTGGTAGATTGCTCCTAACTACTCTATGACTGATTCGTCTTTGGTAATCTTTCTTGTCCTGCTGAATGCGAGTGGTAGAGTGACCACTGGGGGGTGACCTGACAGCACTGCCTGCCTTCGTCGTCCACTAGCATCTTTTTCAGGAAAATGAATGGGAGTATCTGTTTGAATCTAAAAATCCCTCTGGTCAACTTTCCTTTCCTGATCTCTGTAATATGAATAATTATTTATCTATATAAAGAATGCTCTAGGTATAAAAAATCAATTTTCAATAACACGTAATTTGGGTTTGTTATTTTTTAAAATCATATTTGACGTTAATATCATCAATGGATTTAATGCAATCCACCCGAAAAATTCCTAGCACATGTAAAAGTATATCATTATTGTCTTTATTGAATATTGTAAAATTACTTTAGAAAAGCAGCATAATCCTTGGAGGAGGATTTCTGGACATCTTCCTCAGCATTTAATGGTGGAGCACTCCCCGGTCGACAGATTGCACTGTATCTACTGTGTATGAGGGCATTTCTTTCAAATGGAAGATCTGTCAGAACCATCCTTTTGTTTGTAAATTCACTGAAAATAAGCAAAACAAATCCAGAAAATTACCAAAGTTTTAGGCATCTCATTCCTGAAATACTAAGAAAAGACAATTAAACAACAAACAAACCAAAAAAAAAAAAAAACAAGAGGAGCAGACTACAATGATTATACTCATCTGAGTCACTTTCCTCTTCAAGAATTAATCTTTGCCTTTTTAGACCTCAAACTTAGTCAAGTGCTACATGCATCTAGATAATTATGTAATACATCCAGTAGTAAATGATGCTTGTTAAATTGATTTTGACATGAATTGTATCATGGTAGTAACAGTAACTCAGTGGGTAGAGCATTTACGTATGGGTTTCTAATATTTTTTGATTATGACTGTATACATACAAACTTGCAACTCTTTTTACCATGAAATTATCTAATCTGATTAATGCTACACCTGCATTCATACTATAAAGAAACCACTGAGTGGTAGCCTAAAAAGATGTCTGGATTTTGTTGATTTTAAATTGGAACTTGTCTAAATTGCCTTATGTCAAGATAATGTGTGAGATACAGGCCTCTACCTATAGCTTGCTAGTGGGTCACCCTTAACTCGGTGGTAAGCATGGACGTTGTGCCAGAGGACCCAGGTTAAATCCCAGTCAGAGGAATGAAAATGTCTCTGTTAACAATGCGGCGCCACGTGTGGCACGCTGGTTATCACTGGCGGGTGAGAGGAGATTGTCCTCAGTACTTCGCCCCACAGGTGTTGGCTGGCACTCTGGAAGAGTCAGGGACGACTCTTCAAAAAGGAGGGGGACAATGTGGTAGTGTGAGATACAGGCCTTCCTACTAGCTCTGGCTAGTGGGTTAACCCTTTAGCTCGATTGGTAGAGCACTGGACTGTTGTGCCAGAGGACCCGGGTTCAAATCCCAGCAGAGGCATGAAAATGTCTCTGTTACAATTTAATTTAAAGCAATGTTTCATCAAGTATCAATTTCATTCTGTGACACTACTAAGTCTTCTCTACCCAGCAATCTTGAATATAGCCAGATCATAAAAAATTTTGAGATAAAAAGGCAACAATTAAGCAAATATCTTCAACTACACCCTTCTCTGTAATAAAGTAGATGGAATACAGTCTGTATATAGACAGCCATGCAATTATATCAGTGTACTGGAAGGGAAAATCAATCTTCTTCACCTTTATTTGAATAAACTTGAATTCCCTTTACTTTTCTGTGATTTCTGAAAATTTTCAGTTTCATACAGGGAAGGGGGTTGGGGGTGTTGGAAAGTTATTTTTTGCAATCAAAAATTGTATGGTTTTATGTAGGAAATCAACAAGCAAGTAGAGATTCAGTGGAGTTATTGAAATTACTATGACTTAAACTCTATTCTCCAAAAAATTTCATTGATGGATGGGCAATGTAAACAAAAGCATGCAATAATTTTACGATTCTGGTGATCATCAGTAAAAAAAAAATTGGTATTCCCATCAAATGGCCTACAATCTCTTTTTCTTGATTCATATGTTCCCCCTCTATTCATAAACATCCTTAATTTTGATAAAAAAAAAAATGTCATTCCACTATTATGAAATAGCTAGAGGTAAGGAAATAAATGCATAGATGTAAACAATAGTAATATTCAAAGGATCTGTCCGTGAGGTATGCATATTAAAAATGACTAGCTGCAGAAACAGCTATCTGAGAGAAATTGGAAGAGACCAGAGATCCGTTTTTCCATCAGAGAGCAACAGTTCTGCAGCTAAAATAATGACAAGGGCACCCAAATTAGTATTGTTGTCATACATTCCTTAAATATAGAGCCAAGATATGCACGGCAAATAGACTGTACATTCCAATATAACATACCTGTAGTTTGAACACAAATTTACTACAGCCGATGAGCTCTACTGCGAGAAAACCGCCAGAGATTAAATATTTTTCATTCATTTACTAATGCGGGCAGCCATTGTTGTTGTCAGATACCTTCACGTTCTTTCGCAACGAGACGTACGAATATTATTTTGCAAATCAGTAGAAATAAAAAACTAATTATTGCTACAAATTTTTTAAATATTCTCTAATACATATAAATTTTGTTTCTCCTTTTATATTTACGCGTATTCTTATTTTGGGAAGAAACTTTTTCCCCATAGAAACAGTATATTACTCCGCATCATTTTGTCTTTCGTGCATTATTTTCACCAAATACATAATTTCGTACTTTATGTCACTTAAAATTAGCAATACAACATTATAATGAGAGAAAAATAATTTGACACCATATATTTTAGGAACTTAATAGAACTGGATGAGGTCAATATGCATTATATTACACAGCGCATTAATTAAGACTGCGTTGTTAGGTTTGTAAACAACATGGAGGAGGAAGTGCCCAGTGGAAGCGACAACATTGTTGCTGAGTTTGCTTCGTATGAGGAGTTTCTTGATTCTCATATAAAACCAATTGACTTGTTTTATTTAGAGGTAAAGTGTATTATATTGACTTAGAAAACTATTTTCATTTTGAAGTTCTTTAATCCTCACAAGTTTTTCTTGCAACAGAGGAATTTCGGCATAGATATTCTCTGATTTCGGTAAATTACGTTTCGTGAAGCCAGATGGGACTTTTCTATATCTCAGACATATTTTAAGTCAAGGCTTCAATGAACTTAAACAATTCTCTTTTTTCCCCTCCCAGTCCTGTAGAGACGGGGTCTTAGTATAAATAAGCCACCACCATTTGGAAAACAATGAATGAAATTTTTAAGCATAAACAAATTAATTTATGCAATAAATGATATATTGTAATGTGAATAGTGTTATAATAAAACATTTTACCTCTCATCTAAGGACCAGGACTTGCCAGGCAAGTAATTGAGCTTGGTTACAAAGGTAGTGGAGGGGAAGTGTTTGAGACGGGAAGAGTTTGAAGCCAGAAAGCAGGCAGCGAAGCAAGTAGACTGTCCAAACGAAGTCAACAAAAGTAATGTAATAATAAATTCTGTATTCATGTTATATAAATTTAGCCTTCACTCTGCACGAGGAATGGTTATATAGGGACATTTCTGATTTGTAGGACTTTAGCAAGTTCTGGGAAGGACATCAAGGCCCATTCCTAAAGGCCTTGGCAGAAAAGGAAGAGGCCAACAGAAGTGGCAAAATGACAGTATGTATGGAAATTCTGTTTTACTACAGTATTACTTAGGCCAGACAGGTTCTCATTAACGCAAGAATCTGCGTAATATACGCAGCAAATTGATCTGGGATGCGACATTGTTTAAAATGGTGGCGTCGCGGACTCGTCTGAGGACGCATCCAAAATATCGAGAAATTCGAAATTTTTTGAAGTCGGGATCATCTACAAAACTTCCGGTCAAAAAGCGAAAGTGAAACACCAATTTCATTACCGAGAAACTCTTATTCATTCTTTTAGTACGCTTGGACATGTTTTTGAGGTATTCATAGAATATTACTTGGTGATTTATCTAGTTCTTGTTACGATGAATTAAAGTAACACTTT
Source organism: Ostrea lurida (assembly GCA_903981925.1). Taxonomy (NCBI): domain Eukaryota; kingdom Metazoa; phylum Mollusca; class Bivalvia; order Ostreida; family Ostreidae; genus Ostrea; species Ostrea lurida. The sequence continues at coordinate 6,667 of CAJDSM010013507.1, read as the reverse complement.
CGGTAGCCATCGTGGCTATGTATTTTTACATGTATATATTTTTTATTCATTTATTGCAATAAAGACATTTTTTGTTTCAAAAATTTTGTTCTGATGCGAGTGTACTAGTAAATCGGGACTCAGCCTTATTGTTCTGGGACTCATCAAATTTAGCTGGGACGCAACCTTTCCAAAATCGTGAGTCCCGGACTCTAAGTTTTAAAAATCCTAGTGAGAACCCTGGGCCTAAATCAGATTGACATAAAAACACTTAAATTATAAAACTGTTTTCTGTAAATGTGTGGTGTCGGTGGCCTAATGGTTAGGCCCTCTTCGACCGAGAGGTTGTGAGTTCGAATCTGGTCGTGGTAAGGCCGACGTGTGTCCTTGGGAAAGCACTTTACATGAATTTCCTCACTCCACCCAAAGGTGTAAAAGGGGTACCTGGCTAAGACAGTGAAAGATATAGTCAGAATGTTAGTTTTCTTGCGCCTGTAATGACGGCAGCTTGCACTTAGAAGGTTCTGGATTGTTAGTCTGCTGGGTAATAATGTATTGTAACGCGCTTTGAGTACCTACACGTAGGTAAGATAAAGTGCTATATAAAACCAATCATTTTTATATTATTATAAATGAAATTAACATATTTTTCTTCAGAGTGTGATTTTCATCAGAGACTTCAATGCTAGGGGTCAAGAAATATCTGGATACATAGATTATGCACACAGACTAAAGACAGAAGACTTTGAACCATATTTTGCAGAGAGAAAGAAACTTCTACCAAGACCATCAGATTTAAGGTACAGACTCTTATGTATGAGCGACAGACTGTGTATTCAAAGTGGAAGATTGCCTATTGTGTAGAAATGTCAAAGCAATTACTCAAACGGTATTTCTGACATTTTCTCTAAAATGGTTTTTTCATTTCTATGATACAAAGAGTTTACGTATGATTTCCGAAATAGGTTTCAATTTTGTATCGTAGTAATATTACCATTCTTTGCATATTGGACTGTGTATGATCTCCGTGACAGTGGTCAAATTGAGTTTGATACCCTTTTTCTCTCCTTTGCTGTAGAAATGTCCATATATATAATTTACTGTAATTAATATATATTATAAGCTGACTTTACTATTTTACTTGCAATAACCAGGAACTTTCAAAAATTTGTTAACTATAGAATAGACATGGTAATTTAACACACCACAAGATGTTTATTGAGTTTAATACATAATTATATCCTCAAATAATTTACAACCCTTTGTTCATATACAGTCTGATGAACATGCAACAGTTCATATAAGAAATGAATCTGATATTTTTTTGGGTGATGCTGGTATCACCAAATTTTAGACGGTAAAACTCATCAATGCGCGAAGCGCATTGATGAAAAGTTTTACCGTCTAAAATCTCGGTGATAACCTGCATATCACCCGAAAAAATATAAGATTTATTTCTTATCATTTAATTTTATATTACAACAACAAAATAATGTCTATTAGACTTTACTTGTTGTTCAGGTACATGATCGAAAAATCACCTCAATTCTTAAAAGGTGTTTTAACCAATGAGAATCGGCGATAGGTGATCATGTGAAATAAAATTAAATGATTAATTGCACTATCTTTGTACAATATTTAGGAGATATGACTTTCAAAATACTGTGTTGCTCAATTGAGGTCAAATGATAAAAGAAAAGTACAGTATTGTTTTTAAAACAATAAATACATTAGAAATATTTTTAAAAAAACACAAAAAAACCCAAAATGATCTTCATAAAATGTAGAACCATTTTACCAATTCAACCATTTAACGCAATCTTTAATGTCCAAAAAATGACTTATATCAATCTGCATACATACATGTACTTGCATGGGAATAGAATAATTCATGTTTGTTTTGAATATGTTCACATACTGACAATCATATTTTTTACTGAAGATTTCATGTGTTTTCATTGTAACTTTATGATTTTAATAGCCAGCCTCTGACTAATTTAGTGCCCTGGAAAATGAACCCCAGTTATTGCCATAATTCAATCACTTCATTTTATGACCAATTAAGGGCCCCAAATGGCAACAAGAAGGTTGTACAATGATATAAACAATGCACAATATATACATTCACAAGAGGGAAAGAGCTGCATGATTGAAAGGAAACAGACACAAACATTTGCACATTACATATATCATGGTATCATTATCTTATATTTCAGAACTATACGATTAAGGCAATGTCACTTGTAAGAATTGAACAGTCCACAAACATTTTGCACATTACATACATCATGTATCATATTCATGTATTGCCACATGTTCACATGTGTTGTCTTTCATTAAGCAGTGTAATTTCTAATACAATTTCATAAATATGACTTGCACCGAACATTTTATTTTTATATTATTGAAACTGTAAGGCTCAGATATTTTAAATTCTTGTATTGTAATTTACTATTCATTTTTTTCTCTCTCTTGTTTTTTGCTGAAACCATTTTGATGCTTTATTGCAATCAATATTCCACACCTTCATGAAGAAAAAAAGTAATCTAAATAACACTTTTTTTCAGCTTTTATAACTGGGAAACTCAAACTTCAACTCCAAACCCTTCTCCAACTATGCTTGTAATGGCACAGAATGCTACAGGCCTGATATTCAAAACAAAAGATGCGATTCGCAAGCAGAGCTTTTGTTTGATCCCAAGGTAATTGTATATTTACCATTCATAGAATAATACACAGCATTCACCAATTTATTGAAGTTAATTAAGTGTAATGTGCATGTGTAGTCTGAAAATAGCATCATTTTATGTACAGCTTCTTGTGAAGTTTTCCTTTATTCATCTTCCAGGCTCCAAACCCAGGGGACAATTCTTACCGTTACGTAATAGAGACACCTAAATATGTCCAGGTTGTTATATATGATCACATCACAAGGAGAAAAACGTGAACTGTGCCGTTCTTTTCCTTGAAGTGTTCTGTGATATTCTGTGTATTAATGTGTCATGTTATTATACATAAATGTATTTGTATGTAAAATACACAAAAGTAATACATATATTGAAATGATATGAACAATTTTCTCAATTCAATGAAAACAATTACAATTTTGGGTGTATTGTGACAATTCTTGAAACTGTTCTGTGAAGAAGTTGCAAGCTGGAATTGTTTTCATATCAAAGATTCCTTGAAAAGAGTGCAGGAGCACCTAAAACACTTAGACCCTGCACTGTGCAAGCTTCTGTGTGCAGGGCATTATGGGACAAAGCTACAAGAAGCAAGAGAATTCCTTTATATCATCATCATGATGAAAATTTGTCTGATTGACAATGACGATTCATTTCACATTCAGCACACTTTGTTTATTGTAATCTAAAAAGACTATTATGAAATACAGAAAAATAAAACAAATTTCTAATGTTTACTTTTTATTATGCCCCTACAATTTGAGATTCTGTGGCATATAGATTTTAGTCTGTGTGTTTGTTTTTCCGCAATAACTTGAACCTTGGGATCATAACTTTTTATATTTACCCGTTAATGCTAAGACTTTAATATTTCACGAGAGTATTATTACCCGTGACAAGACTTTTCTTTTGGTAGCATAATTTTTGACCTCTTGATCTTGGAAATTGACCTACTTCTGAAAAAACCTTAACCTACATGTAGGCCAGCCATCACTTTTGAATGGTTGGTGATAGTGTTTTATACTTCACATATCTATTCCAGACGCCTTACTTTGCTACCATATAGAGACAACAGTGTTTCACAAACTCATTTTATTAGGGAATCTTTGCTAAAATCTCCGTAGCGAGTGGGTGACCTTGTAGCAGACTCTTCTAACATTTTTGACTTGTGTTTGATCCTTGTTCTGGGTAGTGGTTGGTCGTGAGAGTGTATGGTGGTTGGACACGCTATCAACAGATGGGCTGTAATGTTTCTTGCAATACTATACAATTATTGCTGTTTTTGAGGTCAATACGATGATTTAGACACCTGAGAAGTACAATATTCACTGAGCCCGAAGGGCGAGGTGAATATTTTAATTCGAAGGTGTCTAAATCATCGTATTGACCGATAAAGCAGCAATAATTATTTTATTATATGATTAAATGATTTTTAAAAAAACTTGAATATATTGAATCTATCGATCGCGGCAAGTTGGCTGAGATCCAAAAAGTCAATATATCCTAATATTCACCTAGAATAAGATGGTCACGTGGAGGTGAATATTAGGAATTATTGACTTCTACTTTGTTGGATCTCAGCCAGTCAGAGTGCTTGGAAGTATTCAATCATATAATAAAATACATAAACTTTTAAATTACTTAAACAGTGGCATTACATTACTGTATAACAATATTACACAATGAAATAAAATTTTATTTGAATAAACATCAAACCTTCAAGAACGAATACGATATAGACTACAGACGATCAACCTTCTCGGAGATTCCTCGTTGCGAAATTATCATTTTCAAAGTGAAAAATTATGCGGATATATTTAGTAGATTCTAAATCAGTTGTTAGGGGCAGCATGCCTCATGTATGTTTATAAATATTCTAAGCTAATAGGGAGGACTATCTGACAATTGATTTAATATATGTCAATCAGTTTATTTTTATATCATCGTAAAAGCATACAATTAAACAATGAGCAAGATGCATACTACATAAATTGTCTCTAATAAATGTAAAATTTCCATACAAAGATAACATACATTCAAGTTAGATATTGTACATGTAATCAGCACCTTTATGTATAATATCGCTATTAACAATAAGTAGTCCATGGGAATCTGTATACACAAGGTTGCAAAGAATGCAGCTAAATCGCTTTTGCTGCACTGAAATAAAAAGAAGAGAGTCAACACTGGAATCGCCAAAATTAAGACGAGCGCCCAGAAGAATCTTTCTATGGACTCAAATAATTAAAAAGCTCTTCAATTAGTTGAGTTTATGTTAATTTGGCACTCCATAAAAAGAGGCATTGTATATTTATTATTCAGCAGAATCATGCGCGTGTCAATTTTGAGGAATTATTGCTCGCTCCGTATAAATAATTTGATGATCTCTTAACTTTAATTGAATCTGTCTTTAATTATTCACAACAACTAATGCGCCATATAATAATAATAATGAGAGCAACAATTCTATTAAAGATCGATTCCATTGTGGGTATGGTGAATTTATTGCAAGCATCATGCATATAACCGGGGCATATACAGTGTATATGAATTCATAATAAATTAATTCAATGGAAGAGAACAATAATGCAATTTTACATGTATTGCGCGCATTAATTTAATTGATGCTTGCATTAATAGAAATGATGCTAGCATTAACTGAATTATTGCGATTTTCAACTGAATTGTAGCGCGCATCAATTTAAAATTGTTGATGTCAGTAATTTATTTGAAGAATGCAATAATTCAAGTATAGCGCTCGTCAATTCAACAGAATGATCAAATTCAATGCTATCAACCATTCAATTGATGAGCACAACAGTAGATAGAACACATCATTAACTCAAATAAATTTTGATCGCTAACCTGTAAGGTGAAGCTTACTTACTATTTCTTATTTGGACTAGTACTTCATTAATTCACCATTTTACATCCACTCCAATTTGTTTCACCACCTCATCAATAATGTGGTAAACAGCTCGACTGTCAGCAAAGGACATTTCACAGCATTCACGCTTTCCTGGTAGCAGATGAAAATAGTAAATGAAAAGTCTAGAAATAACCCTGAAGCTACAACAGAGTGCAAATTATCATTATTTTTTAAAAATGTAAACAGGGAAAAATTGCCATCTATGGAAACGTATACATGCTACAAACTAATCGTGAATTTTGATGTTTTTGGTACTCATGTTTTCAGCGATTTGAAATTACAGTCGAACTTCGGTATCTTGAACACTAACATCTCGAATACAATGGATGTAAAGGCAAAAATAACGAACAGGGATCAATCTCGTAAGTCCAAATAGAATACAAAAACAATAGTTGGGCAAACACGGACCCCTGGACACACCAGATATGTCGAAGTGATTTGGAAGACCCAAGCATTAATTCTTTAAGTATTTTACCCTCGGTAATCTCGAATATATTTCTCAGTCTCATTGAGTTCGAGATCACGAGATTTGACTGTAAATTAAATTCTTTCAGCAACAAAGTTAAGGACCTTCTTTACACTGCACACAAAAGGAGCTAGTGATTTTAAGTAATTAGAGTTATCTGCCTTAGATCAAAATTGGAATTTACAGAAATTTTGTGGTATTAACCAAATTCTTAATCAGTTCAAATATTTGTAACATGTCAGTAAGTAAAGATAAGTTAACTGAACTCTTTATTTGCATGTTTTGTTTTCATTCAAGTGAGCAATTATGGTGATTTCTTTTCATCAATACTTCATATCTTTGAAAAATTTTCCTTTGGGGTAAATGGTCCGTACCATATATCCAAAAACTGCTTAGATAAACTAAATATTAACACCCTTAATGTGATTTAATTTTCTCAGTGTCAAAAAAAAAAATTCATTGGTGTATAGAGGGTCCTTAATTCACAGTTTTCGCTAATACAATGAATTATTCAATTATAGCAGTTTGATCCAATATGGCAATGTGAATTTTAGATTGAATAGAAATTCTCGAGATGTTGTAATTAGCATAATATGTTCAATGTAACCA
>CAJDSM010013506.1:13526-26524 GCA_903981925.1 Ostrea lurida | reverse complement strand
ATGCGGAACTTTTGAAAATAGATCATTCTGAATCCTGGTCAAAATTACGAACAAAGTACAATTTTACTAATTTGTCAGCGCGACTCTGCGTTTTTACGAGGTGAGTGTAGTCAAGCATGTGTAGCTGCGGTTTCATTCAAAAATGGGTGTCTTACTGATTTACTTTCGAATTCTCAATTTTTTTACGATTTATTTTACAAATTTATTTTTTCTCATACGCACATCTGAAATGGGGACAAAATTCTTCTCAATAGACCACTATACGATGTGTGTCAGCAATTGGTTCGAATGAGGGTTTATGTCCCTGGGGCATATTGGTGTTCGTATTGTCCCACCTCTTCTGTGGTTTTAGTTTACTGTTAAATAACTTGATGCAATGATAGCTTTTAAAAGGCAACGTGTGCGTTTCGTATTTTAGTTACTATTAATACCAAGTACTATAAATAAGTCCTCATGGTTTCAAGTTAAAATCATATTATGGAATTATTAACCCTAATAATGGTCTACTGCGCAGAATTATGTTGCTTTGTTTGGCTGTACCTGGTTTATCAAAGTTATAATTTTCTAATTACTCCATAATGTTCATCGTTAGATGTGGACTCTTCTGGCGTTATCTAAACCTAGTGCATTGTACCATCCATAAGCTGATAAACTGCCTGAGTCAGATGTAAAAATCTGATAAAGATTAACTGTATTTGCTCTATTTTATTCAATTTTTTCATTTATCAAGAGGTAATGATCATATTCAGAAACCCTCCTTTTCTTCCAGATAGATCGATCGTATGCTACTCTGGTCACAGGATGCGCCATGGAAGTTTCTGGGGCATCCCAAATGGGCGTAGAAATCTACTGTTACTATGCAAAAGATATCGGGAATGGAAAAGAATTTCAATTGCGGCTTTCCTATGTCCTTGGTTCGAGAATAATAAAATACATAGTGCCGGTTCGGAAGCTTATAATACTGTCACGTATGCACGGGTGGTAGTACAATACCTCAGTGCATAAGCAGAGTCTGAGTGTTCCTTGGGTTCTGTTTTGGGTAGGTATTAATTAATTTATTGACGTACGGTTTTTTTGTATTCATGTGACCCACTTCTGTTATTATATGATCTCCTATTCATTCGTTCTGTTTTATTTTACTTTTCTATATATCCATCATCCCCCGACGTCTATCTCTCTGAAAGCATCCGCAACCAAGTTCAGCAATATTCATATGCTAGCGTGATACCACATGTACAATTTCCGCAGTAGATGGTGACCTTACTAGTTCTCATGTTTTATTTTTGAGGAATACAGGTTTACGGCATAAAGTACAAAATTTGGTACACCAATTTAACACCCCTTTATGGCTCCTTCTTTCCACTTGTCACGCATGACGTTTTTTACGTTTTCGGACTAATGAGCAAGTGATGGACTTGTCAGCTAAAAAGGTCAGAAGAATTGTTCTGCGTAGTGACATCTTGAATGGAAAAAGAAAGTTCTTGAAAACTGTGTTCCTATGAGAGTCTTCGGATTGAGGCGTCATCTTTATTCTACTCGGATTAGCTGTATAAAATATTTACTATACTGCCATAGGGATCTGTTCACTTAAACACTCACCTTGTTTTCCCAGATCAGCCAGGATTGGTGTTTACTCCCTCAAATAAACTAGAAAATTCTGATTACACAGCTACCATATGATCTGCGTAGATGGCGTATTTTTACCCTTGCGTCTTGCCACAGGCGAAAGCTATGGTCTAGGGAGGTCGGGTCCCACTCCGGTCTGTTTCTCGTATTCCGTCAACGTTCCATATAAACGCTGTCATCGTCCGAAGATCCTACTAGAAAAACCTACCCACAAACCACAATTCAACAGTATCATCATATCTAGGGAACGCATGATACATGAAGAACTTAATCATTTCTTATTGTGTTTTGTCATATTAGCTGAGGGAAATAATTTGATCTCTTCTTGAATTTTTACAGAAGTTAGTGCCCCTCTCACACCTCTCGCACACAATCCGTTCCATAAAGAATGATTTTGTCATCGCATCTCCTCTGAAAACTACCTAAACCCTAAATTCAAATCGTATATACTTTGTTTTATACAGATATGAACTTACTCTATGTAGTTGTTACCCACATTCAGCAGGCGAAATATCTTGAGTCCTTTAAGAATATGTATTTGACGGGAATTCTTTCTGGGTAATGCCTTTCAACACTTAGAAAAATTTGTTATAAAAATCCTCATAAATGATGTCTGTCATCGGCCAAATACCTCTGAATACTATCAGTTCCAAATTCAATGAACCCTTCCGGCCTTATTAACAGATAGATGGAAACATCACGGGATATGTTAGTTGTGGGTTTATCAGATTTAGCATGATGTATAAATTGATTCCTACTTATAATTTTTACTGTAGGTTAAGTATGCCCCTTCAAAATTAGGAAGGATTTGCAAAAATCTCACATTAGTATATTGGTGAGCCTAATTGTATCCTGTTTAATCTTCATTACCATGTATTTTAAAAAAATCTCCATTCTTATATTTTTAATTAGCTTATACATTTCAGCATTCATATATACAAGAAGAGTTCATACCAAACTCAACTTTGTACTAGAGAGAAAGAGAGAGAGAGAGAAGGGCTACATTACTAAACATTGGNTGTCACCTCTCTGAGTACTGTTAAAAAACTTTGCAATGATAGCTTTTAAAGGAAACTGTCTTTCTATTTTATTTTATATACCAAACAAAAATAAGTCTCATTGGTTTCAAAGTTAAATCAATTAGGAAATAACCCTAATTCTACTGCAGAATTATTTTCTTTGTTGGTGTACCTGGTTTACAAGTGATNTGTCTTCTGATTTACTTCGAATTTCATTTTATACCAATTTTCTAGAAGATTACGATTTTTACAATTTATTAATTTTCTCATCGGACAGTGAAAGACAATGTCATCTGTTTCCTGTGGTTTTTCTTCTTAACGTTCAAGACACNAATTTTCAATATCTTGTCATCGTTAGATGAGGACTCTTCTGGGTTAACCATGCATTGTACACCATCTTTAAAACAGTTTACTCATGAGATTGTTGTAACGAAATGTGTGCAAGACTCGGTGTGCCACGTCATGACTCTACATATTAAAATTGCGTACACTTATTCGCTGATGTAGGTCTAGGTTGAGAAGAGTTCGGGACCCATTGGTGCTCAAAAGGCGTTTTCTTGTGTCCTCCGTTAATGATTTAGACTATATAGCCACTCACAGCGCCACTCTATGGTGCTGGTAACTATAATTCGTGTATCCGTTTTCGATACAATTAGCATGAGATTGTACTAAAATTTAATCTTCTTAGAGAAATTGGTGGTCTATAATTGTAAAGCAATATTCGAAGTTTCAGGAAAGACCACCCATTTTTTGAATTGAACTTCAGCCTAATACAAGGATCGTTCATCTGCTTTCCGACTCTTTACTCAACTCGCGGTCCTTCCTTTATTACTCTCCGCGGTGCGAGTGGAGTCTAGAAACATTCTTTTTGTTACCGAATTGGCAATACTCTCCAGCCATTGTGGCATATAGATACTATTTTCGACATAGCCCAACACTTATATATATATATGTGTGTAGATCGCCCCTTTATCTTCCCGTTACTCATCTCTTTCTCGGTTATAAGTCATCTTAGTGATAAGTCTCTCATTATATTTCGTTCATGCTGCTTAAATCTGAAATGTGTGATCCACGAGCCACCTCTCTCGAGTTAGTTAGTATTTAACCATATGACCTCTCTATTGAAGCCAATGCTGTCTGATAATAATATATTACTGTGATTAAGCTGCCTCCCTCACTGTGAGTGTGATACACCTAGATATAATATAATATCTCTGTGTCTTGGGATAAAGATTCCCTATGGCCGAAAAACAGGGATGCTATCGGTGCTTTTAGTCCGACTGAACTCCACTCACGATGCTCAGGGGCTGTCCTCTGCTTCTCTGCCCTACAGTGTCTCGTTTTGTATTTTATTATTTCACTACTTCATCATGACACTGAGACTTTCGTGCTCGATACTTCTTAGGCCTTACACAAAATTAATGTCCGTAGAAATCAGAGTTTACCCGATATTCGTATATACGTAACAAAAATTTGACTATTGTGTCATAATGAATAGAACGTTTTAGTAATTATTAATATCTTACATTTATACGAGCCTCGCTTTGTCACACGGTAGCCCAACGGGAGTATACAGAGTTCTCCTCTTAGTCAGCTCTATGCGATTCAATATTCGCTTCATTCCGTCTCATTTAGATAGCATCATATCGCCGTTATCGTGTGTTTTCAACACTCATACCTCTTATGTCATTAGTTTTATTCATCCCGTTTCTGCCCCTCACCAGCCAGGTTTACTCGACATCCTCCTTTGTACGGTACCACTCATATAGAGAAGGAAATATCGACTATGTGCTCTATATTCTAACTGCAATCACTCGTCTGAACAACCCACGAAACTATGAGTCTAATGGAACATTTCGATCCTTGTTGTCTTTGTAATATAAAAATATATGCTATAAGAAATAAGATTCTGTATATTTTTTCTGTTTAGATGTGAGTGTGACGCTTATCACCGAGTCGTAATCTTCTATCTACGAAACGTGTTTTTGTATATTTAACGATGTGTATAATATACCTGTCTACAATACTGTGTGTTAGTTCCACTCTACTTCTGAAACCACCAATATATAAGCTTCATTATCATATAAAGTGAACGGTTCATATACTAGCTCCTTCGAGATTTTTTTATACTTTGCATTTTACATCTGCGCGTTTCGTGGCTCATACCATAATTTGATAGTTCTCTATCTGGAGCAGCGACAATCTTGTTTGTTTTCCTCTAGTGCGAGTGTGTAGTATATCGCTATATCTACGGCTAGATCTTCAAAGTTCCCTCCACCCTCGCAGTTGTCGAGCACAGATCGTACATAGATTCCACTCTTATCCCGCAGAATACATTACTGAGATGTTTGAATACAGTCGACAAATAAAAAAAACTTTAAAGACGTATAATGGCAACAGAGGACTCCAGAATCACACAGAGAGTATTGGATCAACCCGCGCAATAGTAAAACGACCAAGATCCCCATGTTACCCTGGTTTACATTGACCCGCCCAGCACGGTGCTAACGAATACTTCTTTCTTTGCACGATAGGAAAGACCGTCCTGTACACATGCCTCTAGAGCTCCTACCTGGCTATAGTGGAATTTTTTCACAAGTAGATCAATCAGTTCCTAGACTGGAATAACTATTTCGCTAAACCCCAGATGACAGACATTTATACGGCTCTGGTGTGATTTTGAAAAGTCTACCAGCAATAAACGAAAATGTCAGAATGATTAAAGGAAATGTGAAAAACACATACATGTCTGAAAAACTAGAGGTCGGATACTGAGGCCAAACGACACAGTGCAGCCTCTGCTGTTAAATAGTGTCAAGATCCGATGTTTGGTCGAAGATGAACCAAGTCTAATCATGTTCTAACCCAAATTTATATCATCTGTACGTATTGTGTCTCTGAGCTGTAATATATGTTTCCCTAAGGGTATATAAAGGACATTATGTTAAGTAGCTACCTGTTAATATACATGTATTTATATATCATTACTGAATAATGGTTTCTTAGTGATGTCAATTTCAAAATCGCATGTACAAAAGACATGCCCAGAGCGATGCGATCGGATCAAAAACTGAGAGCAATCTGAACCAATCCGTGGTAATGGTTCTTACAAGACTTACTTAGAGCGTTTTGTATTTTCATACTGAATCATTTGAGTTTAAGCTTGGGTCATAGAAGTTATCAAGTGACTATTAGAGTAGTTTGTTTTTTTGCTTTGAAAATAGGTGAAAGGTTACAAACGAGTATCAAATCTCTTAAGGTCATGCGATACAATTTGAAATATGATGTTCCTTGCGAGTTATCTCTCTTGTCTTTGATTGTTATAAGGCGACCTTCGATTGAGCACCGCAAAAATAACCGAAGACCCCGCTCACAGCAGTTTCGTGGCAACTCGATAACCAGAGTCGTAAAACGTCCTGATCAAAGCCTCTTTGTTAATAAGATCAAATCTCAGGCGCAATAAGCATGACGTCCCCATTATTTAAGTGACAATATATTGATGTCCGTTATTCTTGATAAGAACGTTATTTTCTCTATTGACGTCACTCTATCAATGCATTAAATTATCAAATATTGAGAAGTAGGTGATACATACGGCCTCCTCGATAAAATCAACTCTAGGAGAGCCAAATATCATACACATATCATATATATTATATAGAATGATAATAATACAATAAAGAATACACATATTATGTGACATGATAAAATATATTGGATAGCGAACGTTGAAATTTCTCAGAAATTGTACTTGAAATTGAATAAGATTACTGATCATAACATACAAGTCTGCAACTCAACTAAAATTGTAAAAAATTGAGACACAACCTATAACTGCACGTCGAATCCAGAGCCTTCTGAGAACCGGAAGGCAATACTGCCCCTCACATATTAGCTACATCAACACCGAACCTTGGCTAAGGTTGCATAAAGCAATACACAGCACCCCTTTTACACGAGAAAGGCGCCAACGAGCGTCATCCATAATTCGCTGCCACCGCCCACGGCACTAAATGTCCATATTTCAGCATTGACCACCATTTATGCTCTAAATGACCTGCCACTATATATACTCTATCTCCACATCCTACAGCCATCATCTAATGTCCAGCAGTCCCGAGGAACACACTCGCCCATACGAGTGCATATCTATCGACTCTACTCGACAAAAACAACATCAAACTTCAGCCTATTGTTGAGAACAAAACACCGAAACAAAAACATAATCAGCCTACCCCTGTATTCCACCACACGCCAAAGCCTCCTTCGCTCACTATCCTTCCTCGTCGCATGCAAGAACAATCCTCCTGGTGTTAACCACTGCCTCACCTAGCGAACAGAGCACAATCTCCCACCTTCCCCTCTCAAGTTCTCCGTTATCCAGAATGCTATTGTTACGGCATCCTAACGCTACACTCAATCGAGGTCGATTGCAGTCCCTGAACCACCCCTATCGCCGGGTCCGACATCTTAGCGGGAGTTCTCGTACACACCCAACACAAGAAAATTACTGTTTCCTGTCATAACTGTGTGTGCTATTGCAATGACAAAGGAATCTGCCTGATTCACCTACACAAGATGACGTTCTACTGGCCATCCACTGGATTTGGCCGAGACAAACATCAATTCCATTGTGAAATACCCCCAGATCCTTCTCTCCTACAGATCATCGCCGGTATATCCTTAACGAACTCTGCCGTCTAGTCACTGCATGCTTATTAACAAAAACTTCATTGATTATAATCACATCTGATAAACCACTCTGAGAGTACTCGGGTATAGTACACGGTCCTTACCTAACCCCTCTTGCTTGTCGTTGATGGACGCGAAATGAGTCCGCGTCCCCGAAGAATGAAGACTCCAAAAAGATAATGAAAAATACCTCATGAAGGCCCCGTGGCTACAGCAAAGTTAGTAGGATTACATTAGAATCGCCTCCCGCTCCAAAGCTCACCATGAAGTGGACGAGCATAAGGACAACTTTGCGCCCGTTCACCGTCTCAATTATAATTGTGATCGTCATCACATTGATATTAAAGAGATTCTCTGCGGAGAGCGTTAAACTATATAAATCATTATCGGAACATATACACTCTAACGCAATATATTAAGGTACTCTAGACTTGTTATTAACACATACTAATATCTCAATATTGAAGTACAGTGAACTAAGGTGTCTTTAAACAAGTGGAAATCAGAGTGTTTTTAAAACTAAAACAAGCAGATCATCCTTTAAGCTATAAGATACTAATAGATATATGAAGATGCTTTTGTTTTTCTCTATACCTGAAACATGCATATGTCTCCTAAATTATTAACAGCAATGATTGATGTATGCTAATAAATCATTAAAACCTGTGGAAGATATAATATTATTATTTGCATTATGTAAAAGTAGAGTGGTAGGCATCTCTTTTTACGCACAAAGCACAACGACTATCAATGATATTACACTATAAAATGGCAGCTAAGACAATTTCGTAGAAGCCTAATAGAAGTACAAAGCAAAGTGGGCAACACGAACTGGGAGACACCAGAGCGTTCTCTTAGGAGGAGTAGCATCCCCTGTCGACGGTCGGTCAGACCCAGTCGGCTATTAAGTAATGCTCTTGTCAGTCCGTAACACTGGGAAGTAATCCGTAGTCAATATTCTGCTTGTCAAAACGACAGCTTTAAGTTCATACGTCAAGTCTGTTTCGTTATCTCTTGTATTATATTATAAACGTATTCTTCAGATGACTATAAAGAATATTTCCTGTAGATATTGTCTTCGTGCAGACACAAAATCAGAGGCATATATTCCAGTGTGTTTGGAAAATAGAATAAAACAGTTTGTATGAAATATGTAATTTTTCAGCGATACCTATATTCACTACTTGAATGACTTCTGAATTAACCTCTCTTGAATATGAATGGCATAATTCAACTGCACCTTGATCATTCGCTATACATATGCTACAGAAACACCTGCCAGTTGATGTATATAATTATTTTATCACCACTTAAATTTCTGAAGGGATTTGAAGTGTTTTTTTGTGTTATGTTCTGGTTAAGACTCACCATCATTATCATTGAAGTCTATTCTTAATTCTTGTGAGATGATGTAGAAAAATTTTTTTTGAAAGTAAACATCGCGTTATGCCGGAAATTAAAACAATGCTATGAAGATAACAAGCACAGCATTATAGATAAATGTCAGCCATATTGGGGCAATCAAGGTCGTGTGGTAAAGGGACCATTAGAGAGTGTCGAAAATTGAGCCTTGTTTAACCTTAGACTGTTTTAGAAGCATTGTAACACAGCAATAATTGTTGATTCTTATGAGCCCCTGGTACGCGGATAAATTTACCACTAGATGCTACTCTATCGAAATAAAGTATTTGCCAGGTGATAGACATAATTACCATATGCAATCGTGCTGATCGGAAGTAATGCTTTGCAGCTATATAGATGGGAGCTGAACACGACGTAGAATAGCTGAACTTTCCCGAATTCTACGTCCATTAAGTTTGGTTGATAGTTTGCCTTTAATTGTCTATGTTCAAATAAATATATCCAGAGTTTATCCATCAGACTTGTGGAAGAACCGTCTATTGGTTGGCTTGTGTCCTTATTAGTTTAGTTTGTGGTGTATCTTGAGGATCAACACAATTATTGCATATCACGCCAATTGTTAACATGTGATATAGTACAAGCTCGTGTCTGATATCTAAATGGATAGTATTAAAAGGCCCTGCTAGAATTTCCTCTTATGACTTTTGATGAACTCTTGCCTCATGATATTATTAGAAAAGAACCCTAGTCAGCTAGCCCACCTAACTCAAAACTACCCCCCCAAACCGCACACCTCCTCCAAACAGAACATAACCCCCGCTCTTTGGATAGCCCCCCAGAAAAAGAAAAACTGATCAACAAACTAATGTTCATCCCCCCGCCCAATTTACCAACATAACAACAGCATTGAATATGTATAGTGAATACAATAATTAGCTACAATAGCACATGTATGTCAAACACAATTTGTATATTTGAAACTAGATTTTCCCTAAGGAATGTTTTAAAAAAATACTGAAAATTGATTTCAGCTTAAAAAGAGAAATTATAATCTTATATCTGCTATATATGTACGCCTTTACTTTTTTTAGAATGAAAAATCGTCATCATCAGTCTGTATTAATAAACCAATGTGTTTGTTATGCGTCAATACTTATATTAATGCTAAGGTCAAGTGTTTTTATTATGAGCTGTATTTTTATGCGGCTGGAGGTCTTAGAATTCACGAATAATATTTTGATAACCTTCTCCTAGTCTTCATATGTTTTTTATATTAATATTAATTGTTACAATAACTTATCTTGTGAATAAGTTAGTAAATGTACTTTTTTATTTTCAACATGAATCAATGAATGCTTAACCCCCTATATCCTCACCTCTTTATGAGTTAATTGTCATTTCTAATTTTTAATAGTGAATAATTGGACTTCAACCCACACATTCTGCTCCTTATTTAGTTTCTCCCCACTTCTTCATTAGGTAGAACAAAATTAATAAAATTATGTTGTCGTGGAAACTGACAGCCTGTAAGGCCGATTTCAAAGAAAGAAATATATATGGATATAATATGGTACTTCCTCCTATCCTGACTAATATTTCATACATTTTCCTTTGCATTTAAATATATACTAAGTTTTTTTGAGTCTAACTCGCTAAAATAGTGATTCGATTGCATTGCACCTTACTTTCATCAAACCTGTAGTGATTGTATGCTCTCGCAGCACCGAAACTGATAAATGGCTTTCCGGTCTGCTATTATGCTCAATGTACAAACAACGTTTTAGTGCAGCGTTTAAATGTCCAGGAAAATTACAATAGCGTGTATATTATTTGTTTCAGTTTAATTTTATAGTCATAGGGCGAGTCGTGTGTTCGACTTGCCTTTGTTCTCTGGAAGGCGGCCTCAATAGCTTACCATGTTGTATCTGTCCCTCCTCAATATTTTTCCATATATTTAATACTTTGCTGAGACCTTGTCAATAATTGGTATTATCTATGTTTATGCATCCTATTTCTGTGCTATAATGGCATATTATAGAAATGTCGTTGTAATAAGTAGTCTTCCCTTTGGCATCGTTCATCTGTTTAAATTTTTTTGCCCCTCGGACTAGAGTTGAAATTCACTTTGAAACCTGTAGTCCTGAAAACGCGGTGTAGCGTGACATGCTCCGCGCTTAATATTTCGTTGTAGACGGCATAGAGCCCACATGGTTAGTGTTGTAAGCAATACAATGGTAGGCCTTTACTCTTTCTGGGTACTGCTACTAACTTTTCAACCACACAATATGCCGTCATGTATTTGGCCACGACCAATAATGAATGCGTTCCTTCATGGACTTTGGAACCCAGACATATTTCCGTAGACAATTCAGATAGCAACCTATAGTAATTATGTAATTGTAAAAAAATTGACCTTAACAATATTGCTTACAAATGCTCAATATAACACCAGCATACGGGCATGCACGTACAAACATTGTGAACAAAATTAGATTGATTGCTACCTCATCGAATGTATCGAATTGCTTTTGAAATTACATGGATGCTTTAGAACGTTAATTAACGTTTTCTAAGTGTCCTATAATTAATTCGGAGATGGATCGACCAATAGTGTCCGGTTCAGAAAATATAATTAATTTCCGATATCATGTAACATCCAACAGTGTGTTTTTTACAAAAATCTCTTGCCCTCTTGCGCTCGCTGATCTGGGTGGTGGTGGTGAAAACATAATTACATTCAAATATCAAAATTCAAAATCGAGAGCAGGGAAAACGCTATGGCATTATTGTTGTCTTATGTAAAGGCAAAGTAACGAACAGGTGATCAATTCGTAAGAGTAGCCTCCTTGATTCAAAAAACTATTTCTTACGCAGAACTACGCTCTTGCTCTCGTAGTCACGAAATAAAGTTAGAGAGAAATACACGTCCATATACAGGTGATGAGAATATAGCCTACAATTAAATATGGGAAGTTGACGATGAAGGGAAGCAACTATTAAATCGTCCCGATTTGTGATAAAATGAAGTTAGTTAGTTGCCGTTTATGTCTAATGTTAAATCAAAATATATCGAGTACGATCGACACATGATATATGTCTGTTGGTTGGTCTTTTATTTCTCGTCGCTGGTATATATGATTAAATCGACTATGAATGAAATATACATTTAATGATTAATCAACGTCTTCAAATATACATGTATCAAAATTTAGTAATTAATCATGGTCAGCTTTAAAAAGAGCAAAAACTTAGAATTACGCATGGGCATGATCACGAATTGCTCGAGTTAAACTCGGTTTACTCTGGTTCAAATATATGGACTCCAGGCGGGATTGACAGGTCGACATGGGATGCTTATCTCTATTACCTGTATCCCACCTCGGGGTATTCGAGAATCTGTGTGTTGCCAAACCCTTGTTTTGTATTCTGTTCGGGACTTACGAGGGTTGATCGCTGCTTCAATTATTCTTTGCTTTGTTCAAATTGGATGATTTTCTTGTCGTCTGGTCTAGAAACTGTACCTCCGATCATGACTAACTCACACTTGTTATTAGTGAGTCAAAGAAGATTGAATACGTTTCAACAAGCGGTATGTCACCATCTATTACTTTTTAATTTAACCGTGGAATATAACACGTATTGATATATAGTTGAAAATTATATTCCTTCATGATTCGTATAACAAGTATTCTGAAATCAATTCCCACCAATACTGTCTCCCTTCTATCTTTTCTTTATAAAATAACTATAAACCGACAGAAAGTGCCTATAAAAATCGATAACTTTCACCAGCCTATATGTATGATATTGAAAAACATTAATTTCGTTATCCTAATGATTTTGACCCATATTTATTTTTAACCATTCCTTTATATGGACCCATATTCACTAGTTTAAGTACAAAGTTTATTAGTTTTGTACTAAGTGCTTCGAATATGACCTGTTGATACTACACTTGGCTTATAATTGGTGCTTCTTGATTTGATAAGGTAATTGTAGGGGTTTAAACCCACCCTACGTATTCCGCCCCGAATTCAGAATGACTAACCCCGCCTCCACAAACACAAGATGTGTGGGCCGACCGATGTGGGTGCCGAATGTGAGAAATGTATGCTTGTATGAGAGGCACAGTAGGATAGGGATATTACATTCAAATGTCTATTAGTGCATAAGCTATTATCTTAAATCCCGTCACTTGGTCCGGCTTCATAGATTGATCTGTTCAATCCTAGAAGATTTTGTAAGCTCAAAGAATAAAGGAGAACTCCGCTTTCGTTGTATAGTTGTTGTCTGAATTCA
>CAJDSM010013506.1:0-12160 GCA_903981925.1 Ostrea lurida | reverse complement strand
ATCCCTCAACTGATTCGATACACAAGACCTTATTCTGCGTATGACCATTTTTTTTAATCGGCTGGCTACTGACACTAAGCTAATGTTGCAGGAGTTTCATCAGTCACTTTGAGGCCAGCATTTCGCAAATTCTATGGTCGTTAAAACGATCTACTTTGCAAATGTAATCTTCCATTGAGTCAAATGCTGTATGACGTATTCCATGCCAATTGTTAAAACATTCTTCATACACTGATTTTGACTACGGGTTGCTCCGTCTACCTGACCACGATAAAGGGTTAACAGCGGACGTGACCGGTTGACAGGGGATGCTTACTCCAAGTAGACGCCTGATCTCACTTCTAGTGTATCCAGAAGTCCGTGTTTGCTCGGTTCTTGATGTGTATTTTGTATGAGATTGATCACTGTTCGTTATCTTCACCTTTTCATACACTTCAATGGGTAAAAGCTAGCCATATGTTGATAGATAAATAATGATTTATGTTGCGTTGCCTTAACCGGTTGTTGNTTCAATGGGTAAAAGCTAGCCATATGTTGATCGATACATAATGATTTATGTGGCGTTGCCTTAACCGGTTGTTAAATCCACATCTTGAATCGACAAAGGTGATCTCTGTAGTTCATTTCTTTTCCTTTTTCAGTAATTATAGAATCACGGGTTTAATTTTAGAGCCCGTGCTGCGCCAGATCTAAGATGCTTATAAACATAGATTGTGTCTAGAAGCGCCCGGCATTAGAAGTGAATGTCTTCATTTTTTGTGATATGATCTTAGAAATGGGGGTTCCTTGTCGCAGCAGGGGTTGACACAACAAAGGACCGTCAATACAAGAGCTGCAAGTGCTATGCTTAGGTCAACTTTTGTGGGATTTCACCCTAAAGCTGATGGCATCTATGAATGAATGAAGCAATCTAGGATGGGAAATAACATACAAACAAAACTTATCGATGTATGCGATCTCTTTTTCCTTTTCTGTACTTACAGATCAATCCAAACTGCCATCATGGTTCTTCGCTGGGGCATTTGTGGTGCTGGGATAATCTCAAGTGATTTCGTTTCAGCACTTATGGCTCCTCCAAATAATGTCCATGAGGTATCACTTCAAACTGTCTATATAAATACAATTATTGACTTTTGATGAAGTCTACACGTGACTATATGGACCTGGTCTTATCCCGAGTACACAGAATAAAAGCCTAGTAATTGTTTTATTAGGTGATCAGGAATTTTATATACTTTTATTGCTGTAACAATTAAAAATGCACTATAACAAATTATAACAACATTTCAACAGTCAAAACCTAGAGTATTTAAGAGCATTGGAACTCGAATTTTACAGTTGGTATAAAGAAACTATGATACAGCAGTCGGACCAGTGTAGAATTATTTTTCTTCATTGCATCATCTTGGGTCCAGTGGAAGTCCACTATTGGGGAACACAACCTTTGATTTTTAACGATTTATATTAATATTACTCAGAATTTACACTTTTAGTGCCAAATCTTTAGAAGTGTACGCCCCTAAATGAGCAAGGTACGTCAGGTGGGCATTGTGGCGCACGGGTCTCTAGTATTAGTATGTGATAGACTCCTGTATCATGTATAGGTTGTTTGTATTGGAGCACGATGTGTGGATAGAGCACAGAGTTTTGCAGACAAGTTTGGAATTAAGTCAGCATATGGATCTTATGAGGAGGTAGCCAACGATCCAAATGTTGGTAAGTATTGACGTTTTTTCTATTAGTAATATACATTTTTTTTATTCATATGTCGATTGTATACCTTCCAGTAAACTCGAATTAAACAACAACGCGGGGTCTTCCATATATACTTCATATTTGGTTATCTTATTGAATATATACGTGAACGGCAAACTAAAACAAGTCAACTTTATGACACACGGGATGACTTCAGTTTCTTCATCGTCAACTTCCCATATCTATGTACTAGTAGTAATATTCCATTATCAACAGCATATGATGTTGATGTCTCTCAACTGATTCAATACACAAGAGTGTGTTCTGCGAATGATCAAGTTTTGAATCGATGCAGTCCACTGATGAATATGTTGATATTGCAGGAATTGCAAATGTCTCATTTAAAGTCAGCATTTCGCAAATTTTATTGTTGATAATTTGATATATAAGGATCTAATTTGCAAATACAAAATGTCGTTAGTTCGAATGTTGTGCATTGTATTTCATATCAACTGTTAGGCCTTCCTTTACATACCGATTTTGGCTATGGATTATCATTACTCTGTATATCTGATGAATACTTAANGTTAGGCCTTCCTTTACATACCGATTTTGGCCATGGATTATCATTACTCTGTATATCTGATCAATACATAGGGTTCACGGTGGATGTGACCGGTCAACAGGGGATGCTTACTCACCTATGCACCTGATCCCAGCACTGGTGTTTCCAGGGACCTGTGTTGCCTTGTTCTGTATTCTTCGTAGGATCTAAGAGATTAAGTATGTTCGTTATCTTCACGTTTCCATTAACAAATAAAACTATGTGAAGCCAAAGGTGTTTGACAATCTTTTGAGAACTATGTTGCAAGTTTTTAGAATCCAAGGGATACAGGATGTATCTCAAAGAAAAAATAATTGGCATTTGAGAGAATTTGACAATATAGAAATTGATCAAGAGTAACAGGGTAGGTTCAAACTCTTAATTTTTATTTCCGTTATAGGATCTATTGGGATTTGTCACTATTTGTTTGGAGAAGTTGAAATCGTCCCGTTTGTCATAAGATGAGTTGTTAGTTTTCCATTGTTTTAAAATTAAATGTTTTAATAAATCCATTTTGAACGAAAGGCATGGTTTTATCACAATTGTGATGTAATTTTGGGACATCACAATTCCAAAATGTTTTCCCGCACTATTTGATGCTATATATTTGGCTATTAGATGAGGCATATATAAGAGAATTTAGTTTAAACGTGCTAATCTGTGAGTAATCGTACGCCAACCTTAGACGGGACCTATTATTTTACATCAATTTTTCATGTCAAGCTGAACCTTGCTATGTAGCTTCTTTGTCACTCTAGACCATGTTGTAATTTTGATCCACTTCGACCTCTCTTCCACAAGTTTTGCCCCTTTATTGAAATTAATGTCACATATAGGGAACATAATTTGCCCGTCGAACTCCTACAACAATTTCAAAATGAGGACCATCTTGTTTTACAGATTGTTTTTAGTACTAAAGATATGCATGTGGCAATTATTTTGATATTTTTGAGATATTGCAGGGTTTGAACTTAATCCGTTTTGAGGAAATGTTGCATACATAGGAAATGACATGATCAGACCGTTTGACTTGAAGCTAGGGTCTTTGTAAATATCTTTAAGATTCAGGCGGGTGTGACCGGTCAGCAGAGGATGCTTACTCCTCCATGGCACCTGATCCTACCTTCGCTTTTGTCGGAGGTCCGTATTGCCCTACACTCGATTTTGCATATATTTTTGGGACTATGATTACGTTTAATACATTGTTACTTCGCCATTTTATATTTTCAACATTTTCTTTGATGTTTAAGATATTTACATGTTGAACTTGGTCAAATTTGGGGAAATATTTTACACACAGTACTCTTGCTTTGTCTATCTATCTCCTGTCACGGTTTTTAAGCTAGGTCCTTTTATTCGTATGATGCAAAGAAAGTATATCAGTCTGATGATGAAGCAAAGTTGTGCAGAAATACATCCTATGTAAGTTTTTCACGGGCGTATTATGTACCGTTTGCTGTTCTCTTGTTTCAAATGGTGCCATTCATTTGCGACACACTGTAGCATGTTTAATGATTGGCGATCCTATTTAAGCATCAGATGTTAGTTGTGTTTTGTTATTTGCTTTATTTAGATGTTGTGTACATTGGCGTGATTCACATTTACCACGTGACTCTGTCCAAACAGATGTTAAGATCAGGCAAGCATGTTCTTTGTGAGAAACCCATGGCTGCTAATTCAACTCAGGTATTAGAGGTACAGGAAGTCGCCAGAAAATTCAACAAGTTCTTCATGGAGGTACAAAAATATCAATTTCATTCCAAATTTCAAGAAATATCCCCATCCCCTTTATTTTTCTTTTATTCTAAGAGTCATGAATATCATTGCTAACGATAAATTGATCCACTCTTACAAAAAGATTGATACATGGCAAAATCTGCATCACACCGTTTATCAGCCCAATACTCCAATTACCAACCAGAGACTCCAATATCAACTGGGGACTCTAATATCAACCCAATACTTCAATGACACACTCGAGACTCCAATATTAACCAAGACTTCAATGACAACTCGAGGCTCCAATATCACCCAAGACTTCAATGACAACTTCGAGACTCCAATATCAACCCAAGATTTCAATGACAACTCGAGGCTCTAATATCAACCCAAGACTTCAATGACAACTCGAGGACTCCAATATCAACCCAAGACTTCAATGACAACTCGAGACTTCCAATAATCAACCCAGACTTCAATGACAACTCGAGACTCCAATATCAACCCAAGACTTCAATGACAACTCGAGACTCCATATTCAACCCAGACTTCAATACAACTCGAGGCTCTAATATCAACTCAAGACTTCAATGACAACTCGAGGCTCCATTTACAACCCGGGACTCCATTATCAGCACGATACTCCAATATCAACCCTCGGGAGTTCTTACTTGTCGAGGGTTTACATAGAGTGTGATGAAGATTTTGACGTGTTATGTTCATTATTTTATTATCATTATGTATTTGAAAACAGTGTCTTCGATTCAGTTGTAAATATTTACGTTCACTGAATCTTTTCTCTTATATTTCTTTTGAAATTGACATTGCTTTCATTAAATACATGTTTGTTGCAACTAGTTCGATCCGGTTTATAGCACCACCTGTCCGCGTGTTTGTCCGTCTCTTAAAATTATTATGTATTCTGTGCGAGATTGATCACTGTTTTAACATTGAAGAAAGATTCCTCAATGAGGACATACATTTTTCTTTTTATAGTCTATAGTTACGTAAACCTCTCAATCGTAAGCCATCCATCAATATCAAACAAAGATGGCAGCGTAGCAAATTGAGAAAAATACAGACGCAAAGATTTCAAGCAATTTTGAATCTAAAATATCAAGTTTTTTTTTACCTTTCTTTAGGGAATATCGGAGCCGGTGTTTCCCAGTTTCATCGTAAAATCAAGGAAGAGGTACTTTCTGGAAAACTGGGAGCATAAGTCTTCATGTCCAAGCCCAATTCTGGTAAGGCAAACAGGTACAGTGGAACGTGTTGCAAAAACCGGAACTAGGAGGAGGGGGCTTACATAACCTCGGCATTTATCCTATACCTAGCTACCCATGAAGTTTCCAACAATCAAAAACCCGGAAAAAATTAGCAGCTGAATGGCACAGTTTCGGATTTAAGGACCGCATTCGGATTCCAGTTATTGTTTTGGAGGGGGGGGGGGGATAAGACGATAAAACTTATCTCTCTACTACCTAGACATTTATAAGTATGGTTTATAGACTGATACAAGTTAATATTGTAGTTAATTAATTGAATAAAGTAGATTTATGTCTGCTTCGTAACTTAAATAATTGTATTGAACATTACCTTAAAGGGACATGGACACGTTTCGCAGATAAAAAATCGTTTAGATTTTTAATGTTTACAATGCCACCGCTAGGGTATTTTCTAATCGGTCAGCCAACAATTTGAGCGTCATTTGTTGAAGTGTACAAGGGAGACTACAACACTTACAATTCTTCGGTATAAGTACAAGGCTCGAGTCATGTTTTTGTTTACCTAAATTGAATATGCTAGTATAAAATCGTTCCGTTTAAAGCAGATTTTTTTTCAAAAATTTAAAAGTCTTCATTCCTGGACCACAATTAAACAGTTTCTCCAGTGTTCCCAACATCTCAGTTTTGTTTCAAAGCATGGTATTATCTGTGAAGCAATCTTTTATGTAATAAAACCCAAGGGCTCGAGCCTCTGTTTACATAGGCAAAGACATTGTAAGTGCTGTTCATCTCTACTTGAAACTCAACAAATTTTGGTTCCAAAATTTTTGCTGATCCATTAGAAATACCATTCAGTGGAGCATTGTAAACATTAAAAAATGAACAATCTAAAACTAGATATTTAACTCAAAACGTGTCCATCGCCCCTGTTAAAACGGCAAACTCACATTATGACAAAACGGGACTGATTCCAGCTTCTTTCATCTGCCAATTCCCACATTTATGTAGCAGAATATTCCATCATCACTGCCATATGGTGTGTCTCTCAACTTAATTCGATACAACACCAAGAGTTTGTTTTGCGTATGTATCAGTTTTGAATCGAGACATGGCCTGACAACAAGTTGGTTTGTGGGGTTTCAACAGTCACGTTTAAAGGCAAACATTTCGGTAAATTCTATGGCTCGTTCATAATGATAAGAGCTAAGCCATATGAACCTACCATTGGAAGTCAAATGCCGTCTGAGTTGATTTCATAGGCAATTTCTAAAGTCCGTTTTTTCAATACACTGGGATTTGGACTACGCGATTGCTCCGTTTACCTGATCAAGATCTAATGGACTCACCCGTCGTGACCGGTCGAGACAGGGATGATACTCCTCCTAGGCACCTGCAATCCGCACAACTCTGGTGTGGTCCAAGGGGC
Organism: Ostrea lurida; assembly: GCA_903981925.1. Lineage (NCBI taxonomy): Eukaryota > Metazoa > Mollusca > Bivalvia > Ostreida > Ostreidae > Ostrea > Ostrea lurida. Next base: position 5,490 of record CAJDSM010013506.1, on the reverse strand, counting down.
CCGTGTGTCTGTCCCATACCTTGTTTTTGTATGCTATTGGGACTTACGAGATTGAATCACTGCTTGTTATCTTTTGGGCCTTCTACAATTTATGATTTAATAACGAGTAAATTACTGCCTCTGTGATTTAATCCCACGTCACGTAGCGGCAAAAATAGGGGTAAGCACTACACTTATCCGTATGTGGCATCATTTTGCAATGGAAGCGTATAAATATTAGTCACCAATTAAGCATCACTGGTAACGTTCCGAATTGATTTAATAGGGGTCGACGGACAGCTAGCTGTAATTACATTAACCTACACAGAACGGCGGCAAGAGCAGTTTTGATCTTACAGCACACGCTATGCGTGCAGGGAAGAACAATACGCGCAACGAATACTATGGAACGAAGGGAAATATAGAGGTGGAGGTAAAATGGAACTCAGAGGGGGATATGGGGGGAAACTGTGACTGATTTGATTTGTAATGATTCGTGATTTCATTGGTAGCTGAAGAGAATCTTCATGGTGCCCGCGAGAAGCCACACTACCCTCAGGTAAAGCGGCAGCAATGGAACCTGGCGGCTGGTCCTAATCTGCTTATAACTATTTTGAACAGTGGAGGCACTTCCGGTTTTGAAGCAGACTGTGTGAATAAGACTCACTCGAAGCAGGTGGTTACATTGAACATATTATGCTAAATTACAAGCATCTTCGAAATTTCTATTCAATCTAAAAATTCGACATTGCCATATGGATCAATCTGCTATAAATTGATAATTCCATTGTCAATTAAGGAAAATGTGCAATTAGGAACCCTCTAATAACACCAATGAATTTTTTTTTTGACACTGAGAAAATTAAATCCATTAGGGTGTTAAATATTTAGTTTATCTAAGCAGTTTTGATAATATGTACGGACCATTTACCCCAAAGGAAAATTTTTCAAAGATATGAAGTATTGATGGAAAGAAACTAAACCATAATTTTGTCTCACTTGAATGAAAAACAAAACATGCAAATACAAGAGTTCAGTTAACTTATCTTTACTTACTGAATGTACAAATATTTGAACTGATAAGAATTGGTAATACCCACAAAATTACTGTAACTCCACATTTTGGATCTAAGCGGCAGATAACTCTATACTTAAAATCACTAGCTCTTTGTGTGCAGTGTAAAGAAGGTCCCTTAACTTTGTTGGGAACGAATTTAACTTTACAAGTCACAAATCTCGTGATCTCGAACTCAATGAGACTGAGAAATACCCCCCCCCTATTCGAGATACCGAGGGTAAAAATCACTTAAAGAATTAATGCTCTGGTCTTCCAAATCACTCTCGACATATCTGTGTGTCCACGGGGTCCTGTGATTTTGCCCAAACTTATGTTTTTGTGATTCTGATGTGGACTTGCGAGATTGATACCTGTTCGTTATTTTCGCCTTTACATCCATTGTATTCGAGATGTTAGTGTTCAAGATACCCGAAGTTCGACCTGTAAGTTTCAAATCGCTGAAAACAATGAGTACCAAAAAACATCAAAATCACGGATTACGTTTGTAGCAAAATGATACGTTCCATATGGCAATTTTCCCTGTTTACAACTTTTTTAAAAAAAAATAAATGTAACTTGGCCAATCTGGTGTAGCTTCAGCGGTATTCTAGACTTTTCAATTTACTATTTTCATCGCTACCAGGAAAGCGTGAAATGCGTGAATGTCCTTTGCTGACAGTCGAGCCTGGTTTACCCACAACTTATTGGATGAGGTTGGTGAAACAAATTGGAGTGGATGTAAAATGCCGTACATTAATGAAAGTACTAGTCACAATAACAAATAGTTAAGTAAAGCTTCACCTACAGTAGCGATCAAAATTTATTGAGTTAATGATGTGTTCTACTCTACTGTTGGCCTCATCAAATTGAAATGGTTTGATAGCAATTGCAATTTGATCATTCTGTGAAAATTGCGAGCCGCTATACTTGAATTATTGCATTCTTCAAAATAAATTACTGACATCAACAATTCTTAAATTGATGCGCGCTACAAATTCATTGAAAAAATCGCAATAAATTCAGTTAATCGCTAGCACATTCTCATTAATGCAGCATCATAATAATGCGGCGCAAATACATGCTAAACATTGCATTATTTGTTCTCCTTCCATTGAATTAAAAATTTATTATGAAAAAAAATTCATATACAACTGTATATGCCCCGGTTATATGCATGAGCTTGCATAAATTCACACATACCCCACAATGGAAATCATCTTTAAATAAGACATTGTGCTCTCATTATTAATTATCTATACTGGGCGCAATCTAGCTGTTGTGGAATAATCTAAAGACAGAATTCAATTAAAGTTAAGAGATCATCAAAATCATTTATACGGAGCGACAAATAAATTCCCAAATTTGACACGCCGCATGATTCTCTGAATAATAAAATATACAATGCCTCATTCTTTTATGGAGTGCCAAATTAACCATAAACTCAACTAAATTGAAGACTTTTTAATTATTTGAGTCCATAAGAAAAACATTCTTCTGCGGCCTCGTCTTAAATTTTGCGCGATTCCCAGTGTTGACTTCTCGTTTCTTCTTTATTCAGTGCAGCAAAAGCGAGTCTCCTGTCCATTTCATCCCTAACCTCTTCACTGTTGCCAGTAATCAGATTTTGTTTAAGCTTGACAAGATCTTCTGAACCTACAGCTCGCATGTTTAGGATATCTTTGATGTGGAGACTCTTCATTATACACAAAAGCAGTTCCTCTGGCAGGTTCCATAGCGATACCTGGCTGCTACGAGTTCCTGACGCTAAATCCATGTGGACGGGGATAAATGTAAATACCGATGTAGTGCTGACAAAACTGAAAAAAAGAAAAGATCTATAAACAATCTAAAATTAAGATATCAATGAGATTAAATTTTCGCACTATAACTTGGATAAGAGAGAGATATAAGAGCGATTTCCATTCAATGAAGCAATATATTGCGTCAAAATTTGAAACGTTAAATAAGGTGATAATTTTCGATTTAAGCATCTATTTTTTTTGTTTTCGTTTCAGTGCAATTAGATATGTTGTCGAACATTATATAGAGTATTGTTAGTTCGACGTGGACCATGACCCCAATTTCACAGCTTTAACTCTTAGATATATCGGAATATATTAATTAAAACGAAATGGGTTTATGTTTAAAAATGAAAATTTGAAATAGAACACATACTTGAACCAATTTTAATTTTTGTCAGTTTAAGTATGATGCCTGCAGCCAGGAAGGTTCGAATTCAAATTCTTGGTCCAGATATACGCCCTATATCAAATATGCGTATTTCATTACAAAAATGTGGTTATTTTAAGCAAATTCTTGTATTTTAAGATATTTCAAGATGTTTGGGGTATTAGATTTAAGATAAACCAATGCCAAACACCAACTAGATGTGTGGGTGCGACACGAATGTCTCAACCTACAAGTGCAATGAAGGGAATTCGTAAGGGTAAAATTGAATGCATGGGTCAACTCAATTTCTATATAAGAAATAAGTTCAACATCTTAAAAAGCAAAAGGAATCGGAGATGCTATAGGCGAGTTGCAGGTATTATTTCGATTTTTTTTTAATTTTGTAATTGTGTGTGTGTGTAATTAAACAACTTTTGTATACTATGCCTTAACAGAATATTTATGGGTAAAAATTCACAAAATGTTATCGAGTAATGTGTTTATTAATAGCTATATCAAATCGTCCACATATAGGTGAGCCATAAGGTCCGTGGGCATATTTCTTAATACTGTTGGATAGATTTTGTAAAACTAAGCAATTTTTTTTTTCTCAATACGTTTTAACAAACTGATCAAACTTTTGTTATATATATCTTAACAAAATGTTTTTCGAGTAAAGAGTATGAAATAGTGACATATTAAATTTCAATACAGGTGAGACATGAGCTTCTAAGCCTATACATGATCACGACCACATATTCGAACTTGACCTGTATTCTTCGGTAATATACCTGCATATGCAATTTCAACCTTATAGTACTTTACACAAATCTCTAGAAATGTTAGAGAGCGGAAACTGAAATAATTCTTATAATTTTTCCCGAAATCTTGTGACGTATGAGTTGAATGTGGTGACACCGTTTGCAGAGATAATGAACGGAACTAAAAATTCTATTTTTATCTAATTCAAGAGGGCTAACTCTGTCAAATTCATCGGACCATGACCAAATTCGAACTTGACCTGCATATTCCTGTGACATCTTAATTTACACACTGTAAAAGGAAGTGAAAAGTTAATGATCTGAATTGGTTTAGGAAAATTACTGTCGAGTTGTTTTTATAACCAGTACTTTCTTTTCAATAATCTCCCTAATTTTTACAGCTAAAGTCCTTTCGAGTAATGCTTAATCACGGTGTTACAAATAGCCAGACATCTTGCGCCCCATTGTCAACTCGCACACGCCAAATCGCCCCCCAATGTTTTCCAAAATCGCCCCCAATATTTTGAACCAAATCGCCCTCACCTTTTTACGCGGTGACCACCTCGCCCCCACGTTATATATTTTATTACCAATTTTTACGCGGCTGGACCAAAGTCGCCCCCAACGTTAGTATTTTATTACCAAATCGCACACCCCCTCCCTTATTTTTACGAGATGCATGTAACAACTCGCCCCCAAAGTTAGTATCTTATTACCAACTTGCCCCCACATTTTTACGAGTGTTTACAATGCTCACTTAAGGTATTTCTAATGGTCGGCACAAATTTGTTGATCATTACGCTGCGTAAAATTAGGAAATTCCTTCCATTAAATACAAGAAAAATCTTCTATAATGCATACATTTTGCCCTCAATTAACTATTGTCTAGCAGTTTGGGGTAATATATCTAAAGTCAACGTAGAAAGAATTTTTAAACTCCAGAAACATGCTGCTAAAATTATTCTCGATGCAGCACTCGATGGGCCATCAAAACCCCAGTTTGAAAAGCTAGGATGGTTTTAAATGTGTTTGAATTACATTGCATAAATGCATTTTATTGTACAAAACTTTTTATGGTACGAGCCCTGAATCTTTGTTTTTCATACCCATGATTCATATTCCCTGCGTTCCGAATTAAATTATAACCTTCGATTACCAAAGCATCGTACAATCTTTAATAATAGTTATTAAAAAAATCTCTTCAATACTCAGGTGTACGGATATGGAATGAGCTACCGTTTTTAAAATTATCACCGTCCATATCTGTTTTTAGAAACAATATCTTCAAATAAGCAATCACATTTAGTTCTGTGATGTCATTATAGAGTGGACATTTCAATGCGAAATGCTTCTCGTCTTCTATTACGTCAGTGACTTTAAGGTTAATCGGTAGTTTTTCGCCTCCGGTTTTAATTTTAGAGTGCGACCTACCATTTCCGGTGAAATTTTTGCCATCGCATGTAATCAAGATTTCACAGAAATTAAAGTTGAACTTGTGATTGATTGTGTATTGTTTATCATCAC
>CAJDSM010013500.1:0-10669 GCA_903981925.1 Ostrea lurida | reverse complement strand
TGTAATTATTCTAAAGGATAATAATATATTTTGGGACACTCGTATTTATTATGTTGTTTTGATTGGACAAAAATAAAACAGAACAAGAATTTACACATCACTAAATCAGAAAACGCATTATATTCATATGGGCAGGAGAACAATAACGTAGTGCATGGAAAACACTCTAATTTTTGAAGTTGTTAATAGTGAATTAATTCTAATCATAATGAAAGGCTAAGATAACGAAATCTTGCAAGTCCGAAACAAAAACAAAAAAACAAAAAAAAAACACACCAAAAAACAAAACAAGTGTTGGGCCAACACGAGCCAATGGACACACCAGAGGCGGAACCAGGTGCCCAGGAGGAGTAAGCATCCCCTATCGACCGTTCATACCCGCCGTGGGCCAATTGTCTTGATCAGGTAAATGGGACAATCTGTAGTCAAATCAGTGTATAAAGAATGGCTCAAAAAGTAAATGGTTACATGTATAACGACCATAGAATTTGAATCAAACATTCTTTTTGAAGATTTCATCAATGTTTAAATTCTGGACATTTTATTCACAAACTGAATGAAAGAGTGAAGCACTTGGTTTCATCCTTTTTTTTTTTTCTAACACCCTCCCCCTTTTTTTTCTCTTTACACCCCATATATACACGTTATAGTTTCACACTTCATTACAAATATAATTTGTACTTTCAACGACTCTCTTAATGACAAAGTCTATTGACAAAATCTAAGTAAATGAACAGTCCAAATAAATGCGAGGTTTACTAGATGTTTATTTGCGATCTCTGTCCTAATATATGTACAAATAGATAGTAAATAAACTTGAACAAACATATAAAAGGCACAAAGCATTGCATGAGTGGACACTGAGTGACACGGACTGGTAACAATACAGTCAAACCTGATTATCACGTTAATTGTTTCAACAAACATCTCCACATAAAAGATTGTACAATCAAAATGTTCTCTTGTTGCTGCATGTAGGCAGCTTTTCACAAGATCAGCAAACCGAAAATTCTGATGTTTTGCCAAAATATGATTTTTGAAGAACATGGTTAGTTTTATTTCCAACTTACACTTTACAACTTTCACTTTTCCTATAACTTTGATGTGTCACCAGGTCCATTTAAAACAGAACTACAACAGATTAAAATGGCTGCCATATTTCAACTGAATATCACATATCAATAAGACAAAATGGTGTGTTGCTTCTTGAAATTAAATAAAATCACAAATGCTGTTAAAGTAATATAAAATGGAAACTCATAAAAAGTGGTCAGTTTTCCACAATGTAACGTACGCTAAAAATATGTTCAGATCTAATCTTTTCCATCGCAACTCCTTATTCTCCAAACAGATCTATCAAATAAAGTCTCAAAAGAAAAGTTGTAAAAATTGTCTGTTTATGTAAGGTGCCAGCCATTTACACCCGTAAATTAAAAATCACCTTAACACTTATTCAGTCCCGTGAAACTGAACAAGTCACTAGGAAGAATAAATAAATAATCACTGGTCAATAACCATTAGACCATATCCAATCACAACCTTTGACCTCTTGTAGATTGAAATAAATATTGAGTATGAACCATTCTTTGCTGGCTTGATGCTACACAGTATGTCAAACACTGAGGATAATATAACACACCATGGAATATAACCGCACAGCCTAGACTGGTTTTCAACAATGATAAAACTGGTACCCAGCATATACATACAGAGTGCACATGTATTTCTTGAACACTGATCTTAAATGATTTAATGAACGTTAACAATGATTGTCTTCTAGTTTCCCATTATTCTACACAGAGGCGATTACAAGTTTTGTCAGGCACATGGTACCAGATTTGCGACACAACAGATGAACGGCATTGATTGGTCAGTAGAATACACCACTATAATCAGGATATAACACACTGCTTCTGTTTCACTCTATGTCGACCAGTCATTCGCTGACGCATTGCACTATTAGCTCCGAGTGAAATACTCATGTCATCCACGTACGATATTCTCGCTCCAAGGCCCTGATTTCTGTCGTCATAGTAATAACTATCGTCAGAATCACTAGAACTCGAGCAGGTGCTACAATAATCATCGTCACGGTAATTGTTCGAATCAGACCAGTGACCCTGACCTGGGTCACGCCGGGATACCCGGTCACTTCTACGTCTCCCGTGACGTCGGTTGTGTGCCCTTTCTGAAGGTCGCCCTTCGAAACTTTGGCTCCTGGGATAGTCCGATACTTGAAGAGGTACTCTTCCAGTACCTCTTCCAGTCGGAGGTCTAGTTATGGGGTTTGTTCTCACATTATTCGGCAATGGAGGTAATCCACTGTTCACATTTTGGGGCAAAGCATTTAATTGTCCATTTTGTTGCGGCAGTGGCACATTTTGCGGAGAAGTATCTATAGTATTGTATCGTAGTTCTGGGAAAGATCTTGCGGATTCCGGATTTACACTTCCTATCATGCGATCCATGGGTCTGATAGAACGATACTCGTTTGATTGCAGTGAGCCGTTTGTTTGTTTCAGACTTCTGTTTGGCACATCATACATACATGGTAACTCCTCATATTCATGATAACGAGTGTTCAGATTTTTTTCCGATCCGGACCGACTCTTGCTTTGAGAGTTCATTTTGACACTTTCGTCTGTGGGACTAGACTGAGGATCCGTCGAGAGATCCGGCATGGAGAACTGCGACAGCCTCTTTTTGAGTTTGGCTTCATGCGGAACAGGGAGAGCGTCAATAAGACCGTCTACGTTCAGTTCGTAATTTCCACTGCTCTGACCCTGGGACTTCTGCGACCTAGCAGTGTCATACATTCCCGGCGCGTACACTTCACTGTTGCTACTGGTTGCATATCCTTGGTCACGGTCCGATGACGGCAGACTGTCGGACAGAGAATATTGCTGTCGTAAAGCTTCCTGCATTCCCATGGTTCCTTGTTCCTGTAACGCATGGCTGACGGGGGATCCCAATCGCATGCTATTTATATCGTGTACGTAATCCTCGGGTCGCCTGGGCGTTTGCGTCTGCATGGAAGCGGCTCGACTACACGCTGCGGAGCAGTATATCACCCCATGCTTCGGTAAAAATGGCTGTCCTAGTAGGGATTTTTGACACGTATGACACTTGAAGCAGCGTTCAGTTGCATGCCAGTGCTGACCTTCATGGGTCATTTGTCCTTGATCCACTCCAATATGTTCACCACACGTGTCGCAATATTCGGCGTACATTCTCTCGAAACACACACAGCAGTATGGGCGACCCTCCTTCATTATGTACCTCTGTCCTCCTAGCTGTCGATCACATTCAAAACAACAGAAGTGTTTCATATGCCAGCTACGCCCCTCAGCCTCAGTGCACTCATCAGCAAAAATTATCTACCAAAGAAAAAAAAATCCTCTTTACAGTCACAAAATAAAAACTTCATTTATTGCCTTTGTATAGAATGATATTTTTCTTCAATTTATGACATTTATTTGACTTGTCAAATTCCAAATCTGCCAGTTAAAAAACAAAATTTGATTTTAATTCATTGAGGTTTCATTCTTGACACAAATCATTTGTTCACCCTTGTCAATACCCTTTAAAATTCCCTTATTGTAATTTCCCATAAATCCATCACAGAGATTCATTCAATCTAAATTCTAGTAGCATTGAATAGAAAATAAGGTACCCCATGGTACAAGTTCCAATACACATCACCAATTACATGAACACAAATATTCTCATTTGTCCCAAGGAATTCCGGGACCTCCTCACACAGAATTACATTAGTATTTTGACTCACCTCATCACAGGCCCCGCAGCGAGGCTTCATCAGTTCCGCGTGGTGTCTTCCGCAGTACAAGAACTCGTCTTTGAAGAAGTAGATGAGGTCCACCAGGAGCTCGTCACAGGTGGTGCAGGTGAAACACGCCGGGTGCCAGATTTTGTCATGTCCAGCCCTGGAGGCAAACACGGCCATAGAGCCACCCGAAATCAGCTGCTGACACTGTCAAAGAAAAAAGGATGTGGTGACAAAAATATTCATGAACATACTTGAATCAAAATTTTTGATTAAAATTCATTTTCATTTGAACTTTAATAATTACACAGCATACTTATAAATTGTTTCAGTGTTCAGCTCTATAAATTGTTTCAGTGTTCAGCTTGCAAGAGTTATTCCTCTTGTTATGCAGCTAAACCAAAAACTGCATTACTTTTTGCTTAAAATTCATTTTCATTTGAACTTTAATAATTAATTACACAGCATTAATTTTTCCATACTTATATATATTATTTCAGTATTCAGTTTGCAAGAGTTATTCCTCTTATGCAGCTAAACCAAAAGCCTATTGATAACTGCCTTTACCTTGCAGCAGATGATGCCCTGCATGGTGAGGGGTAGTGGTCTGACGCTGCCCCTCCCCAGGGCTTCGCGTCTCCTCTGGACACTGAACATCCGTAGTTCCCGCTTCTCCTCCTCAGTGAGGGTGTTACAGTAGCGGGCTTCATTGTCATGGGGAGGTAACTGCTGCAGAAGCTGGCGCACGCGGTATTTCTCACCAACACTATTCAGAAAGGGTACCTTGTCCTCCGGCAGGCAAGAGAAATATTGGTGGACCTGTGGAAGAGAGTTTTATAAATAAAATAAAAGCATGGACTTGTAGCAGTGGATCTGTGGTAAATCTTTAAAAGTAATGGTGTACCAGTGGTGGAGTTTCTCTCTCCCTCAAATCACTTTTTAAAATCACAAAAATTTAAAAGTATTCCTTGAAAACAATTTAAAAGTATTAGTTTGAAAACATTCAAATAAAAATTCTACCATTAATTTAACAAAAATCCAATACCATTGATAGGTATTGAACTAGTTCTATATTTAGAGATCTAGATTTAGAGATTTAGATAAATACAGATCGCGAGTCAGGAAATTCAAAAATAAAAATAGAAATTTAAAGAATATGGAAACTGATACCTAATATTAGGCATGTGTAATATCTAAAGAAAACTCCAGCACAGAAGCAGAGGGGCCCCGACACATGACTAATTCACTCCCACATTCTGCTTTTCAAAAATGTCCCTAGTGGTTTTAAATTACTCCCGAATGCCAAGGAACAGCTTGTTTTCCTGGTCAATTCAATTTCATTGAAGAGGTTTGTCTGCATGGTTATATTAGAAGATTTCCTTGAATATGAACTCACTAATATTAAATACACAGTGCATCTGTTACCCGTTTGTCAACATTCTGTAATTGTGTGGTGATGAAATCTGAGCTTGTAATAACAAGCCGTTTAAAATATTAGCTAAATATTTTGCAGCCAATTTTCCCTTCACCCCCCAAAATACAACAAAATAACCTTTTCTTTCTGGACCAAAACCTACTATCTAATGACCGATAATTCGCGACAAACATTCGCAGCGGAAAAAATTAATAATTATCAGTTTGGCACGAGACTGCTGTGACACAAAAGAGAGAACGTGAGTAATAAGAATCCAATGTTTTTTAATTCATTTGTAGCGACAAAGAGCAATTGAAAATAAACTGTAGTATAGAGTGCAATCGAGATTATAGAATATCTACAGTGGCAAAGTAATAAAACTCCAAAAATTCGTCAGAGAGTTCAGGTCATCATTTGTAGGTGAATTCCAGAAACCTTTATGACTCTCACAAAATATAAAAGATTCTTTCAACTTTCCTCAAAGATAAGAATTAATGGTGGAAACATTTTACAAATTCGCAACATCAGGACGGAAGGGGCACCATGATTCATTGAGGTTTGTATTCTCAGTCTTGTATTTCCTAGCTCTCGTATCTGTTGTAGGTTAGCGGTAGTTATCTAAGTCTCACAGAGTTTCTTTCCCATAAAGATGCTACCCTATATACGCTACCTTATTCCTCTAACTCTTGTAGGGGAAACACTGGAAAACAAATTTCGCCAAATAAAAAAATGTGTTGATGATTGATTGACAGACACAATTGGTAGCTTTGATGCAAAATTTCTGGCAATTTACACCCCCTAGTCAATGTTTCTGTGGAGCTTTAATCAAAGGGTAATTAGTGAATGCTGGAAAGAGCACACAAGATGCTCACTCCTAATACACAAACCAAATGTCTGTTCCTCTCCAACAGCTTCCTCATCTGCGAAGCTTCCTCCCACAAAAAGTTACGACATGCTGTAATGTTTGCTTGAATTGTTTGTCTGCAGTTGTAATTTACATTCCGCAGATGACAGTCATTGTGTGAAAATAACGTACATCTTTATCAGTCACTTCCGCAAACTTTTTTTCTATCGCAAATTTAAGCTCAACTTTCATTTGAAGACAAGAAACTTTCATTCCTGTTGAATTTAACATTTACCCACAATCATTTGTCTTAAACCCCGAAATTCTTTCCTGGTTATCCTGGCAATTTTTTTTTACTCTGAACATCATCATGATAATTGTAATCTTAAATTAATCTGATAAAATAACAATTAAAAAAGGCACGAAACCCTACATCCTTCATTTATGATCATTTGAGAATTTCTGTTGGGATTGATTAAATCGGACTGTGGATAGTGATATACGTGTTCATAAATCTAATGATGAATAGATAAAGAGATACACAGAGCCGAATTCAAAGTTATTCAAATTTGTAATCTTGTAGTTCATCAACTCATCAGTTTAAAAAGAGTAACATTAAGTGTTATCTTCTGAAACCACAAAGAAAACATTGAAATACGAAAACCATGATCTACCATGTTTAACAAGCAATCTACGATTTAGAAAATCTTGTATCGGACACAACCATCAAAATATCAGCATCAGCAAGCAACAGCATTCCCAGTGAACATTAAATGAAATCACCCCTCCTGATTCCCAATGGACAAAAAACAAAACTTTCCGATGCTTTGAGATTACAATATCTGACAGCATTCCATATTGCTCTAGCATTTTCTTGCCCTGCTTGTATAAATCATCTCTCTGTGATTTTTCTACCACATTGAACTTCTGCTTCAGAGTGTAATAAAAATTGCTCCATGTTCTACTATGGAATTTTATTACCCCGTTTAATGTTTTTGCACCACGTGATTTATTTGGCCTTTTAGTTGGCTGTATATACTTCTCTTTTAAGTCGTAAATTTACCTCTATCAATGACAAAATTGGCATTTTAAACGAGGCTGTAATATCTGATCACTTTGTGAACTTGAACAGACAATTGCTTCTATCACAATTCCTGAATTTTAATTAACCAACTATCTAAAATCTCTTTTAATGGATTAAAATCTTAATTTGATCCCTGAATGTAGAGGAAACGAGAGACTGAAAAATGATTCATGGTCTGGTCTGACATTGCATGCTTTTCATAATGAACGGGCTCTTACATAACGACGAGTTTACACGAGAAACACACGCCATGAACAAACATTGAAATATCTTATGAATACAGTCGTAGTTAGACATGCAATACTATATCGAGGAAAATTACTCCATTATTTCATATTTTCTCCCACAACAATTAATCCCCTGTTCATTATGAACTGATAAGAACTGAACCTTTTCATCAAATATTTTTTGTCACATCTACTCTGGGGAAATTATAGGAACAGAGAATTTTCAATATTTTTTTTAATGCAGAAATTATGAGTTAAGTTCTCTCCAAATAATTTTTAAGTTTAATCAATTTATTGATTTTCTTTTCTGGCTTGAAAAAATTATTTTTAAACCAAGGAAAGAAAGATTATCCTTGTATTGGACTTTGATTTCTCCAATTAGCAACTGACGCCCGACCAATAATTCTTATCGAGAAACTGACAGATGAGAGAAATGATTGCTGTGAATATTGCATTCAAAATATTTGTGGAACTTTTGGTTCCCAGGCAAAAACTTTAATTGATTTCAATAAAATAATTATTCACAAGTGTCTGATTCAATGCTAGACGTAATATTATTAATCTTGTGTAAAGAAAAAGCATTGATTTTGAAATGATGCTTGCTATGAAAAAGATATGTCAACTTAATCTCATATTGCTATTTACGCTTTTGATTAAATATGATCAGTTAAATATCAAAAGCTGGAAATGATTATTGGTAAAAGCCCATTATCAATTAGCACTTCACAACATTTTTAATTTCATTTGAGCTTTTAGATTATGTTAGCAAACCGTCGAGGGCCTACTTAGTACGGTCAAATCTAGTTTAGCAGATGCCTAACATCTATGTTTGTACATTTGAAAATGAAAGTCATCTACCGCAGAGTGTGATTATTCTATTCTTATAATCTCACACTTATAGTGAAGATTATATAAGAGCGATGCGTACCTATGACAGCATTGAAAAAAAAATAAAAAAATGTGTGCCCTTATTTAATTGGTCCATTTTCAAGTTTCTCGGTTAGTTACACAGCATATGTCCAAAACCATGTGTTACGTATATTGCTGTCTAGATATATAAATATTGATCACGAAACTTATGTAAACTTAGCAGGCAAACAAGCCAGTCTCGATTGTTCCCCTCTACTGTTACCCACTCTCGTTTTACACTGGTCTGTGTGGAGCGTGTGAAGTCTTGGAAGCATTGTATCAGGAATTCCCCGTGTGATTAAGGGGCCGCTTGTAGGTGTGTCAGCTGTTCAGACATTTTGTTTGAAAAGTTGATTAATATACATTTTTGATGAGAAGGGGAGAAAATGTAAACTAAGGGAGATAACCCAGCCAATGACATACGTAGGCGTTTTATTTTTCTGTACACATACAAGGTCAGTCTAGTGGGTATTTAATATTACTGCGTACTTGTTTTTCGAAACTTGTATCTCAACCTTACGGTACCTGGGCAGCCTTCAATAGAGCTGTATTTACACTGTTACAGTGCAAGTCAATAGTTCTATTAATACAATTACTTGTAACTAATTCAATTTGGATAATCTAGCTCAGATTTCAAAGGCTATCTACTCGAGATTCAATGATCCTCCAAATCACAATACCCTGTAGACTTCAAAGTGAAACTCGCTCTTAGTTAAATTAAACTGAAGCAACATGATACGCTTAAACAAATCAAAAATCACAATGCAGTACTTTAAAATTTGACACTTTGGAAAATGTTACTATTTCGTGATTGCTATTAAAAATTTGAATGAATTTCTTTCACCATGAGGAAAGTGTGTCAGCTTTGTATTCTCTCTCTCTCTCTCTCTCTCTCTCTCCTCTTCTCTCCTCTCTCTCTCTCTCTTCTCTCTCTCTTCTTCTCAGGTTTACTATGTCTATGCTTACATTGTTGTTGTATTTGAAACCATTAATGCTTGCTGTGATGATATGCAGTCTTGTGGTAATTCATTCCATTAATAATCTTCCTATTAGTTATTGATAGTACACCTGTATGTTTATTGATAGTACACCTCCATAGTTATTGATAGAATGATAATACATCTCTAAGGTTATTATAAAAAGCACATATTAGAAAGATTGTGATAGTTCTAAAGTTACTTTACATTAGAAGGTCAAGGTCATTATGGTAAGGTTTTTGTGGTTAGTCACACATAAAACTATAATGCCTGGATCATAATCTCTTGCAGCCAATTAGGGGAGGAGGGAGGGGGTGTCATAAAAATCTACTTACTAATGAGAACATCTTAAAAGTATTAGTAGTGTGCTTTCTATATTGAAATCATTTCCCGTATAATACAAGAACAAGTCTCACTTCATTCCAATAAATAATGAAAGAGAAGTCTTAATAACTCTGTATTTGGAAGAAAAAAGTCAAGGTTGGCCATGTAATCTAACGTGTTTCTGTTTAACAATGGTCAAGTAATTCTATCACAGAACGAAACGCATCAATCCACTTCCTGTTTTCTATTGGACGGCCTGTAGAAAGGAAACCACTGCATCCTCTCATAGAAAAAGAATGCGTTTCATCATCATCTCCATTAAACTGATAAAAGGGAAAGATTACAACACTATTGCAGGAAAAACAGGTGCCCCCAGGCCTACAGAATAGTACATTCCTGTAAATTTTATACTTTAGAATGAAGAGATATTTGCTTCCAACCAGCAGTGGAGGTATCTTCCAATATATCACAGCACCCTGGTATACACAGTGGGACAAAAGAGGAGGGTGCAATTATATTCATCTCGAGTCAGAAATCAGGAGTGTAGGCGGAGATAATCGGGAGGACACCCTCCCTCGCTCTCACAGAAACGGGGAGGTTAATCAATGTATATTTGATGCCTAAAGTGAAAATATAAATTCTTTCAAACCCCAAGCATGTTAGGTTTCTTGTGTTACTGCTATTTGGAATTCCATTTCCCGTGTGTTTGGGGATGTTAGTTCCATACCATGAGACAGATCAACACCAAGATGAAGTAATTAGATCAACTAAGCATTGATAATGATAATACACCCATGTAGATTTAAAAGTTAACATAATAGTACTTGAACATAAAAATTTTAATTCATGTACGAGGGCTTTGGTAAAATTTTTTATTTCAGATTACAATTAATCTGAGGACAATACACAGTTATAGCAAACCTCCAGAAAAAGTTTGTTTAAATCCAAACTTAGATATACTAGCTATGCTAAATATTACTTCACAATAAGCGTGTTTAACTGTATAACAATCTTCATCTTATCAAGATTCTTGTGTACTCCTACACTAGTACCCTTTCATTTTTGGGAACTAACAAAAATACAGTCGAACCTCATTATCTTGAACT
>CAJDSM010013498.1:3832-21986 GCA_903981925.1 Ostrea lurida | reverse complement strand
TTCAGAGAGCTACAGTTCTGCAGCTAACCCCGGGGTGGGACCAAACTTGGTACATAGTACTAGTATTTATAAATATGTAAACATATGAAAAACAATTTTAATGCTATTCATATTAATTTGAACTAAAATGGATATTTAGAATGAGCAGGGATCCTTTAGCTTTAGTTCATAATTAATATACCCCGGCAACAAAGTGTGTGGGGGGGGGGGGGGGATACTGAAATCGGGTTGTCCGTCCGTAGATGCAATGGTTTTAGGGCTCTAAAGTATTTTGCTTTCCACCTAGAGCCACCGTATGATACATATCGACTGCTCATGGGACGAAGATGTTCCCTAACAAATTTGGGGGTCAAAAGGTAAAAGGTCAAATGCACTGGACATCAAAGTAGTAATATGGTTTCTAGTATTGAGAGCATTTATTATCCATTCTACGTATAGAGTCACCATATCATACATGTATATGGACATGGGATGAAGATGTTCCCTGTCGAATTTGGGGTCAAAAGGTCAAGCGCACTGGACATCAAGTAGTAATATGGTTTCCGGGGTATAAAGATGTTCCTTATATCAAATTTGGGGCCCAGAGGTCAAGCACACTGGACATTAAAATAACAAAATTATAGTTTCCATCTAAAATTCGTATTTGTGAACAATAGATTCCATATTCAGGCTTCAATGCAAAATATGAGACGTCCTATATGGGCAATGATACCAGGTGACTGTTAAGGCCCGTGGGCCTCTTTTTTTTTTTTTTTGTGGTTGTTTTTTTTTATGTTATTGTTGTTTGTTATTGGGTTGTTTTTTTGTTTTTGTTTTTTGCTTTTTTGTTTTGTTTGTTTTCCTCGAACATGAGAAATATACTTTTAAAATGATGCAGACTCAACATTGGTGTATACAAAACTGTCTACTTATGTCGTAATACATTCTGTGTCTCTGGTACACTTCAAAATCATTGCCCTCTAATAACACAATATT
Source organism: Ostrea lurida (assembly GCA_903981925.1). Classification (NCBI taxonomy): domain Eukaryota; kingdom Metazoa; phylum Mollusca; class Bivalvia; order Ostreida; family Ostreidae; genus Ostrea; species Ostrea lurida. Next base: position 21,011 of record CAJDSM010013498.1, on the reverse strand, counting down.
TATATAACACATGATCTTACATATTTTGATCTCTTTTGACAGACCCGTTATCATTGGGATCACTGAAAAGTTCCTCATTGTCGCCATGGACGTCGTCAATGATCTCCGCAAGTCACGTGCCAGCGTCCTGGTCACCGACACTGACATAGACACCGTGGACTTGGAACTAGAATGGGTGGTACCCAATGCGCATATCATTCCGGAGCCCGTGCACAACGAGCTCGTGCTAGATGTGCGAGGGCACAATGACCATCACCGATATTTCATGGTCTCCGTCACGCGTGGGAACGGCAGCCGAAACAAAATTTGGACAAAATGGATGAAACATTTGGCTAAAAACAGTCCCGTCCCAGATCAATTTCTGAAAGAAATCCCGCCTAAATTTAATGTGTCCATGTTTAGGAAGGACAAGACTCCTGGTGATGACGCAGTAGTAAAAAGTTCGGTACATAAAGTGTCTTCTATTGCGAGGGTTTTTACCAATAGAATGTCGCAAAGAAAGAAAAGATCGACACCACCTGCACGTGACCTGCGGAGATCGCCTGCTTCTATAGAAAACAAACTACCGAGAATTCCTACCGATCTGTACGATACTAAAGGAATCATAAAAGAGAAAAAGTACAATTGTCTATGCAGCTGCTTTCCGAGAAGAAAGAAAAGAATAAAATCTTAGTTTATTTAATTTATTTCATATTTACATTTCATATACTTCTTTTGTTCTCAATAAATTTCAAAAAATTAATCTAAGTGAAGTGTATCTTTGTAATTTTACAGGGTTGTTAGCCTTTTCCGATAAATTAAATATCAGTGGTGGATGCCAATGGATCTAAGAAAAGTTAACAACAATAATCCCACTTACTGCAAAGTCTTACCATAAACATAGGTAGCTTACTTTGTGTCATCCTGGAGAAAAAATATACCAAATGAAGTCAAACCCCAATTTGAAATTATTCTTGGCTTTCATTCATAGCCGAGTCTAATGTGTCACCATGGTCTTAGTGGAGACCTTGACCTTCATGTTGTATCTCGGTGTAATGAATATTTCCCACTTTTATAGACCGGTTCTAACCAGGGTGGTATGACGACTGTAGATGGAATTAAAAATAGGCAACAGACTAAGTAATGAACACATATGTGAACTGATCAAGGACTCAAGAAAATTAGATAAGGATAAATTATTTCTTCTGAGTAACTTTTACACACACAGCTTGAAAAAGTAATTTCAGTAAGCATATCATATTCTTTTTGAATACACAATTTTGCTCTGTCTCTCTGCACTTCATGTCTTTGAATGGTATCAATAAGAATATGTAAAAGTTAAAATGTGTTAAAACTTAAAATATACAGTGTTCCAACATAAATACTAATAAGCCATAATCTTGACATAAAATTGAGACTAGAAACACAAGTCAAACTCAAATTATTTAACACTCATATGATAATTCTGTGTTTTTGTTTATTCTGTCTTGGTCACTGATAAGGTTTTATCAATTCCAATGTGATGCAAAACATAAAATAGCATTACTTTGGCCTTAATAAATGTGTATGTGTATTCTTCAGATACATAAAACAAAATTTCTTTTTTGGCTGTACTTTGTGGTTGGATATGATTAAGAAAACTTGTTCATTATGTTACATACATATACATAGAATAATACTTCTATTCTGTAATGTTATATACCATTGATTTAGCAATACTATGTCTTCTTTCGAACAAATCTAAAAATATGAATATCTTCACTTCTGAAATGGCTATCTTGTTGTTCAAGAGGAATTTCTTTCGTGTCAAATTTTTCACTGATGAGCTAAAAAGTAAACAAAACTACCAATATCACTTTCTGCAAGAAATTTCAATAACATTATTTACCACTTGATAACAAATTTTTAAAAAAATAATTTTTTTTATCACGTTTACTCCTTTATCCTGTGGATATCACTCATATTAAACATAAATTCTAATTATTACACATGTTTTCCTACGCCGATTGTGATGTCACAAACGTACGTAAAATTTACATCATTTGTGTACAAACATACTATCTCTGCCGACTGACTGGATACAAAATAGTGGTAAACATTAAAGAATGAAATATAATAGTGAAAATGTTTAACTTTATTCTGCAATTGAAAAGAATTCTTCTCAAACATTACATGATTTGTTAGTGTATTGTTGTAGCACTCTTTCTTTATGCATACTCGTGACATGGCTACAGAATATAATGCAGAAAGACAACAGAGAAGGGGGGGGGGGGACATGTGATAAAAAGAATCTCCCATGGTTTGTGGTTTGATATGATATACATGTATATCCATCTCATTGTGTGTTTTCTATCCCCTCGCCAAGGCTCAGGATGAAAACTCACAACTCATTGGATATAAACATATCATAACCACAACCTATGGAAGATATATCACTGTGTCTTCGAATTTAAGCATTTATTACTAGTAAATGAATATGATTAAGAAATTATTGATTTATTTTTCAAGACTGCACACTTTGAAAACGAACCTGAAAGAATTTCCTTTGCAGTTGTGGTTTGTTCCCTGTAGTTCTCTCTTCATAACAGCAGAATACTTCCGTGTCCTCTCTACAGTGGTCAACAATGGTCGTCACAAGAGGCTCGATCGACTGAAACATAGACTTACATCATCAATGTGAAAAAAAGGCTAATGTTAAAACTTAAAATAGTGATCTCCCAGTCAACAAATATGGCGAACATGAGGCTGAAATAAATTTCAGACTTGGGATAACACTAGCTCAACCCTAGCAATAAAATAGTTGGTAATTAATCGGAAATTTCAGGTACGACAAAGCAATGCAGGAGCAGGACTGAAGATTTCCAATCTGTCCCAAAATTTTCTCAGAAATCTACAGTTCTGCAGGAATGAGCAACAAAGGCTGAGTTACATATGTATATACATGTAGTTTCTTTACACCAAAAGAGGTAGATATCATTGTATCAAAGTCATTAAAGTTGCATGATCTGAATTTCGACATTTCTTTTCCACCTCGTAAAAACACTGTTGAATCATAGCACATAATTATGTACATGTATATTAATGAGGCTGCATGACATGTCATACATTATTTCATCTGTTTTAACTAGAATTGTTTGGTTTTTAATTGGTGTTTACAAATAACTGTCACTCGGCCATTTCTAATACACGAATCATGTGACAGTCATGTGTCCAGTTCAGACTTTGGAGGAAAGATCATCGGTGGTCTTATCTGTGTAAAGCTTTGTATTTTAGTACTACAGGACCGTGCTTCAAGCTCAAAAGAAATATAAAATTATCAAACATCTCTTAAGTTAGTACTTCATTGTTTTACACTCGTAGACACCTGCATCTAGATTATTTAGTATCAGATTTGGAATTACCCTAACATGCGTGGGACTATCTATAGACACTTAACACAATAATGAGCTGTGAATNTATACCTTAACATGCGTGGGACTATTTAGACACTTAACACAATAATGAGCTGTGAATCGGGGTTTTTTTTCATGTGCAAATTAATGTTTTTAGGCATGTAAATAAGGGAAAGTTAATAACTTTTAACTCTAATTAATCTGCTATAAAGTAATTAAACAAACATTAGACCATACAACTTTAAATAACCCTTTACTACAAAGACATATTGAACTACATGTGTCAGTATGCCATGAATGACCCCACTGGCAACAAAGTTTATCTGTGACCCTTGAGGGAATATATTCCTCATCTTTCATTCACATCTACATGTTGTGAAGCAAGTTCATTGAAATCCTCCAAAGGGTTTTAGAGGAGTTCGCAACTTAGACATGATGCTACTGCTTACACAAAAATAAAATCTGAGTCCAAGGGCCATAACTCCTGTAATAAAGTTTGAACGGCCTTTCCCTTCCCACATGCACAACTACATGTTTTGATCTTTGATTGTACAAAATTTCACTCAAATCCTCTAAAGGGAGTAAGAGGAGTTGCAAAGACAAAATATTAAGTCAGATGGAAGGACAGAAAGACAATCTGATTAAAATACAGATCTTTGATCCGCTCCGATATTCTGTTGTCTTTGTAGCGACAACAGAATATCGGAGCGGATCAAAGATCTGTATTCTAATCAGATTGGACAGAAAGATGGAATGGACAGGTGCAACACTATATGCCCCTGGCCATTTTATGGCGCAGGCATGAAAACATAAGAAAATCAGCTTTTATTAAAATTTTGCTTTTGACTTGAGTAACAAACATTTATCAGAACAATCTATGTCATCGTGTCTAGCTGGCTGCAATGATTGTCCAAAGAGGGTCACGAGTACAGGAGGAAACTAGAGAGCAGAAAGTTAACAGGATACAAGCGAGCTAGAGAGATAACAAGGCATCACCAAGTCGAGCACAAGAGAGGTAAACAGGAATACAAAGCGAGCAATAAGAGTAACACAGGATACAAGCCAGTGACAACTATAACCTCGGACAAATTACCCCTCTTGATGTAAGGAAACCCTATGAGCTTTTCAAATTTTCACACCATTAACCTTTCTTTAATCTTAATACCTAAATAATAAACATGAAATTGTAGTCATTGTACACAATTGCAAAGGAAATCAAACTACTCGAAAGTTACTGATTTTCTTAGAGTGAACTGTTTTTGTATTTTAAACGAGAAAATCCCACTCTTTGAGACTGAGAGGCGTCTTTTCTTTTTAGATCATTCTCATAAGGTTGATTTGGAAAGATGGGCCACAATGAATATTAGAGATTTCCATATGACATACCGGTAATACAGTTTATCATGTACTTGGTATTGATTATGCAGAATCTGCATGGTGTGATGTGGGTAACGTCACAATCACCCATATCAGCACGTCATACAGAAATCCATATCAAGGACATCATAATTATGAAAAATTGCGTCACGACAAACAGGCCTGTGTAGTTGTAATATTGAAAATACCTTCATTAACTACCATGCACTTTTTTTAAGCATGACAGTATATGATAAGTAGAATATTACATGTATATGCACTTGGACTGATATGCCGTGCGAAATGGATTTTAGCATGTAATATTCTCTTAGACTATATATTATCATGAGAAGTACGCTTTCATGATGTGATTTCAGATAATCTTTACCTCATCATAGTATATACAATCAGCTAAAAATATATAATGGTAATAATCTGCAATTGTGTCCTGACCCCAGGTCAAAGGTTGTGCCATTGCAGAACCTTTTAACAAAGATCTGTTCTCTTCAATGTTCATTTCCATTAAAGGCACAAAGTCTGGCAAGTCTGTAATAGTGGCATCGCCTCTGCAAAAGAGAGTTCTGAGATAAACAAATACATAATCATATGTAGTGGTGTATGTGGCTTCAAAGAGCAATCATTTGNTTGGCAAGTCTGTAATAGTGGCATCACCTCTGCAGAAGAGATAAACAAATACATTCAATGTTGATAAATTAACCTTAATCCAATTTCCTCTGACTCTTTAACCCCTGCTTTATATTGTGAGACATGCGCAGGGAGAGTCAGAGTGGGACTCCATATTGAAAAAAGTGGGAATTCAGTGACACCAGTTGGCTGCTCTACCTACCTTTTACAACTTTACTTCACAGATCTATCTTCCAGGACATGAAGATTCAATTATCGGATGATTATTCTACAAGCATATCATGATAAATATTGATGCTACGCCGTTATTTTCATGGGAAATTTTTGTGTTATGTGTGACGTTTCATGCGCTAAAAGGAACCAAAGTGATGAGGAAGCAAACTTTATTCGAAAAAGGGCGATAGCAATGTTGTAATGTTAGAATAACCATCTGATAACTGAATCCTCTTGTCCTGGAAGATAGATCCACAAAATAAAGTTGTAAAAGGTAGGCAGAGCAGCGACATCAGCTGGATGTTATTAATAATTGCTTATTTTAAAACAAAGCTAAATATGAGCTCACAATGCATCACATTTACAACATCCACTGCATTATATTCCCCTCGTTAAATGAACAGGCGGATCACATGTCTAAAGCCTTGTTGCAAGTAATTTAAAAGATGCTCAGTAGCTCTGATTATAACTTTGAACACCTTCAGAATTTTCAGCCCATATCATATGGACAAAATTCAAATAGTATTTATGAAGATTATCATCTCCCATTTTTGTACTTGTTTTGTATAATGTGCTTATCTTAACGATTACCCGACGTGAGCTGCCATCATTCCTACACATCCAGTGCCGGCTCCGAGCTCTAAGATTTTCTTCCCTTTGAACAGCTCTCCGTTCTTAAAATCTGGGGTTTCGATGTATTTTGACAGAACTAGTGCTGCATCCCATACCACACAACCGACATCACCAACCTCCAGCTGGTGGATCTTCAGGAACTGACCAGTATTTGTTTCTATCTCACGAACAAATGTGTTCTGGATGGGGGCTGCCATGACAGAAGGCTGGATTCCATGCCCGAACCAAAATTAGTGAAATTATTGGAGCGATTTTTCACAATTTCTTTCAACCAAGATCCTTGAACATTTGGTTATAAAGTAGAATGATTAGACTAGATATTGAGACTTTTATTCTAGATTTGATCCTTTGGGCAAATAACTTTAGACAGCGGACTTTATTCGGGATCGATAAACCAAAAATTCCAACGGCGGTAAACACGAACAAGAAAATGTCAAGAAAGCAAAAAGTTTCTGCTGAGATTCTTGAATTCATTTCCCCTGATGCGAATAGGAAAAGTCTTTTTATTTCTGGTATACCGTATATGCCAGAGGATGCGTTAGTGGTACGTATGCAAGACACGACGACACGTCACTTACTTCTCGGGGGGGGGGGGGTCCTAATCGCATAACACTGTTGCGCTTCACCTGATATAAACAGACGCTCAGTGGAGTTCAATGGACTGTATACATCTTGGAAGAATATTATCTGCATTAATGGAAAGCAAATTGAATACAGTCGAACCTCGTTATCTTGAAACTTGATAGGATTAAGAAAAAAGTTCGAGATTATTCCCGTTTGAATTCGAGATATCGACGGGTAAAAATACTAAAAAATTGGTGATTGGGGACCTCCAAATCTAGTTGCGACATAACCATGGCATTTGAGATATCAGTGGCCGAGATATCGAAGTTTAACTGTACTGCTTTTAATAATAATCGATGTTAGTTTTGAATTTTTGTGGGCATTACCTTTTACAAACATTAGACAGCTTAGTGCGATGTCTATACATCAATACATGCACCAGTATTTATTATGATCTTTGTTTTTAAAAAAATTGAAACCAAAACCTCTTCTTTTCAATCTCTAGCCTCCTGAACACACAGGACCAGCTTTGTTGCGAATAAATACAGCTTACAGCAGTATGCCATGCCTCTAGATATTACATCAAAAAATGTCCCTCCTAAAGCACCATCAAAACAGCTGGGTAACACATAAATTCACAATTTGCCATTATGTGCCAAAAAGAGGGGGTCTGAACTTTTGTTACCCGACAAGAACACTTTAACTATTGCTTGACTAGCCTGTTTCTGAATGGAAAATAAATGTATATCTCCTTTATGTTCTTCTTAAAATACAATCTCTCAGTTGTATAGTGCTAAGCTATATAGATTAATGCATTGAAAAAAGAAATTACGTGCAATATATAATGCAGGTATATATATTTAGAAGTTCACTGCTTCGCAGTTCAATATTCTTGTATCGCAATCATTTTGAAAAAAATGTCTGATGTTCATTGATAGATTTTGTTTTTTACTTCCTTTATGCAAAAATAACTGATCAATATAACTTATTTTATCAAAGATTTCCGACGTATGGACGATATAGTCTAAAAGAATAAGGGGTTTCAACAAACTCAGGCAGCTTTGATTGCTAAATCTGAAGACAGATGAATTCATAAAAAAAAAGGCAAACCAAAATTCAATTACCCATCAAAGTCAGAGCGAGTGATATTGCACACCTTGAAAAATTGAAACGTTCATGTAGATTTCAAAATTCATGGTTAAAGGTGATGAAAAGATTACGCAATGCTTCTTTAATCTATAATGAGTGGAATTTATTACAATGGCGCTCACTGAACTAGAAAACCTGCAACTGCAGACTTCCTTTCTTCACAACATATTTAGACAGATTCTGACAAGATTATTTTCTCCAACGAAAATAAAAATTGTTATCTAAAGCATATAATACTTGATAAATGTTAGCTTGAAGACGTATGATACACTGCTTTGCAATATCAGCTGACGATTTGACAAAAAAGTCACATGATTACATCTGAAGGCATCATCATGCAAGATTTTAACAATGTTTTATGCCAGACTTCTCAAGATTTCTATCTGAACACTCTCTGATCTTCCATAGTCTGTAGAAAGAATTATCATATTCCATGCATCTATACAGTTATAACTCTATCAGTTCTCTGTTTGCAGAGTGCGTGGTCTTTTTACCAGGATCAATTTTGAATAATAAGCAATATTCTTTAAAAAAAAACCCGAAGTTTTAATCATAGCATGTAATGTAAGCATGTAATGATAGAAACTTTTGAAAAATATTTCTATCATTTCATGAATTTTCATTAAATTGAGAACGACAGTAGCGGATCCAGGATTTGTAGAGTGGAAAGAATTGGGGGGGGGGGGGGAGAGGAGGATTGGGGGGATCTGTTGAAAGAGGAGTCAATAATTAAGCTAGAGGTCTGGGTGAAGCCAAAGTGGGGCCCATTTAGCCCCAGAAGCTCTCGGGTTTTTAGAGCTTAAATATTTACTTTTAGGGGCTAATTCATCTATAAACTGAATAAGTTTGGTCATCAAAAGGTGGGGGGGGTTGCCCCCCCCCCCTTTAAATCCACCTATGATTAACATTCAAAGCAAAGAAAAAATAGTTCATAGGAAAGAGATTTATTGCTGTTGATACAGTGAGCTTCTGAACCCAACTAACTCGGGGTAATGAACCCATGTCACCAAAAGTAATGCTCAAAGCTTTGGCCCTAGCTCAGTTCAATGCCTACATCAAAATTTGTGTCACTTCACCTACACCTGGTGATGTCTCTACACGATCAAATTATTCTCCATAGAAACATAAAATAACAAACAAGCAAGCATACACCTTAAAACATTTTGAACTCAGGTGAAATTTTCAAACTTGTGTGAAAGATGAGAATAAACAAAGATGTAAATCAGTGTTCAGGGAAGCAACAAGTTTCCCAGATGTCAGAGGAAAATAAATGGTCAAGCTTGCCTGACACAGTCATAAAACACAGAGAACGAGGTTACTGCTCTCGGTAGCCACTGCCAAACTGGCCCTAGTTCATTACCCTGCAGCATAAATCAGCCTCACTTGTCAGGCTTTATGGGGTGACAAGCCAATGTTTATTTTGCTTTTTGACTCTTTATATTCATCTTGTATATTTTTCTCATTCCGGCCTAATGTTCATGAACTTCTGTACAGAGGAAGAATTTTAGTCTAATGATGGATAAATTGTTCCACGAATAAAAAATAATACATAATGATATTGTCTGTGAGAATGTTTGTGTCAGTATTATGTGAAGACAAGATGGATACTATAGTTTTGTGGCCTGAAAGACATTTGGTAACTTTAAACAACAATCCAATATTCCAAATAAATTAAACAGTAAACATTCATTAATGCATGCGTAACCCAAGCATATATTTTTGACCCTAGAAACCTTTTTGACTGCTTATAAGATTTCTATTATTGCTCTATCTCGTCCATCACACGACCCTGTACATTGTACCTGTATGTAGCCAAACTCTGCACCACAGAACCTCAAAAAGATAGATTATGATCCTGCCCTCTAAATTTCATAACTCCCCGAGGTATCAAAAGGAGGATCACACTGCGATAACATACTAAACATCTAACATCATAAACCAACAGGTGCAAGGATTTCAGCAACAGCAATATTTTGAAAATATGATGCATTTTTCATCTTTCTCAGCGTATAAACATGTTGCGTCGCCATAATTCCCACCACATCGTGTAATTTTTAATGAGTTTGTTCAACGATCATTGCCAACAGAAACGGCTTTACTGAATTCTTTAGTGTACAATCCAATCAAAAAACAGAAAACAGATTGCAACTGCAGTATTCCATGGTCAATGAAAGAGCAGAATTGTCATCCTAAAAAAAATTGTATAATTGGAACACCATCTACCACAAATTGCTTAAAACTTTTCAAAGGTTCCAGGTATTCTATTCCTGTCTTTTCTCTTGTGTAATTGACATAAATTTTCAACCTACATGCATTCTTCCTATCCTGGCCAAGTCTGTTTTGTTGGAATATAACTTATGGTGACAAAATAATAGACTTTAGTTCTGCAATTCATTGCAAGCAGAACATTCAAGATTGTTTTTCGCTCTTACTTCTTCCATTCCTTTATATTTCAACTGTACTAGTTTACAATGAGGTCAGGGTGACAGGTCAAACCAGTACAAGGGTCAAGGACACAATGAACCAGGTCAGGATGACAAACCAGTACAAGGGTCAAGGCCACAATAAACCAGATCAGGATGACTAACCAGTGTAAGGGTCAAGGCCACAATGAATAAGATCAGGGTGACAGACAAACCAGTACAAAGATCAAGGCCACAATGAATCAGGTCAAGATGACAAGTCAAACCAGTACAAGGGTCAAGGACACAATGAATAGATCAGGGTGACAGACAAACCAGTACAAGGGTCAAGGATACAATGAATCAGGTCAAGATGACAAGTCAAATCAGTACAAGGGTTAAGATCACAATGACAATCCTCTTGACCACACCTGTGGTCTCTGTCCACCTACCTGCTCTGGTTTAAGTCCGAGCGGGACCCAAGCGTACTCCTCCAGGGGACAGCCGCTGTCATCATCGGACGTGGAGTTCCGTTTGGGGTCGTGATTCAGTCGGGCCAGGCTGCGGTCATGGTCACCATGACTGGTCATGTCATGAGATTCAGGAGCGCATTTACAGTGCTTACAGATCTTCCTGAGAAAATAAAAAATTAAATTCAATTAATTCAAATGCAGTTCTTTATTATTATCATCATTATTAATGCAACAATGCTCTTTCAGTTGATGATAGTCACTCGCAGACACCTTCCATATTTTTCTACCACTGTGCCCAAAGACGAGATAGATTGTGTAAAAATCATGCATACATAAGCCTAAGGACACCAAAGGAAAAAAAAAACAACTTTTAAAACCATTTTGAAATGTCCATTGCAAACTTCTAGAACAATACCATATATAGCAACCTCTGATGAACACTACAGACTTACATTAATTCAGTGGAATACAATGCATAAGGAGTCCATTATCTACACCAAAAACACACCCAACTATGTCAACATACCTACAAAGCACAAGAGAGACAGCCCTGAAAGTAACTGACCTATGACGGCCATTAACGTCCATCCTCTCCCATCATGCCAACCCAAAGTAGAGGCAGGTGTGAAAAAACACACATTCTGACCAATAATATGGACATTAAAGACGACCAGATGAAACTACTTGTAGCATAGAAAAACCAAGTATGTTTTGAGACGAAACAATAAGTGATGTTATGGGGTTCTGTTGTTCTTGACCAGGTGTTAATGAGCCTAGGGATTACTGCATGCAGACAAGGGATCTTACACTAATTATGATATTACATCTCAACACCAAGTGCCCTGATGGTGCATCCTTGACCTCTTTGCTGAGCTGTCATTATATAAGTTGTGATTCATCCTCCAGACAAAACTTAAATAGGCAATGGAGAGACATCTTTTATGAGAAAATTTATCGTATAAACAGTAATTTAGGAAATTGAGAAAACAAACTTTAGAAAGCAATTTTATGGCTGCAAGTTTATTTTCTTACATTTTTATCGAAATCTCTCTGATAATGGACTGAATATTGAATTGCAAATCAGAGAACAGAGTACTTAAGAGCTGAAAAATCATGGCCTGCCTGCTCTCTCGTCTCAGAGTTCAGGATTCAACAAATCTTGACACTTGCACGAAATATTATCTTTTACAACTGAATAAAATCTACATCTCCTGAAATCTTTCCTCTCACTCGTGCAAAAGCTTTTATCACCTCTCATGTAATAGCGTATAACTCCAGTGACAGAATTCAGGAGATTTCTTGCCAGTTTGGTATTTTGCAATGCAGTCATGAGCTCTCGTGATCTGTTGCATCCATACATGGGAATATTGAGTTAGCAGTCCCCTTGAGGAACGCCAATTAGCCGAGAGACCCAATATAAGCATAACGCACCAAAATGTCATATGCTACGGCCTATTCTCTCCGATTACTAATATATGATTGCTGTCTGAACCCTGTCCCGAGAGAAATTGTTTATTTTCTGTAGAATATGATTGTTATTGCATGATCTAGTGTTTTCATTTTTACTACCATATTTAAGTCCGGGTTTAATAACCCTCTGTAAGGCTAGTACTGGAATGTATACATATTGAGCCATCTCTATCAAAACATACATACAACATTCATAAAGCTTCCTCTTATTTTGGGTATACATATCAAATATATTATTTTCTGTATACCTAATGGAAAAATCATCTATGGCGCAAAATCAGAAAAAAGCAGGACTGTAGAATTCTTACTAAGTTTGAATATTCAGCCTAAAACGAAGGTGGATATATAAATAATTAAGTTCTGCACTTTCAATGTTTTTAGTCAAGGCATACTTTCTTCTAGCTAAATACATTCATTTTATACAGTTCTGAATACAAGACGGCCAATTAGATCCTGAGAATAACGCTAATGACCAGCGAGCATCCGTCTTGCCAAGTTTTAATATCACATATTTTGAATATTGAACAGGTTTTTTTTCTTGCAGGAGATGGTCCCATCATTTGATTATACAGGCCAAACGCTGGGGAAAATATTACCATAATGGCAATAGACCACATAACATCAGAATCCCGTACGTCATACCAAAGACGGTACAGTGTCTACGTATCCTGAAGACTTCTAAAGACTGGTTTATATGATATTTAAATAAGATCGAATCGGTAACAGCGAAACATAGCTAGCTCTCGACGAGATCGATGGAGGAATATTAAACAGGAGCCATTATAGATACGATATTCAAAAGCTGTCAATAGCAGACCAAGAATTATGTATATATATCCTTATATTTCAACATTCAGAATCTTTCTTCCCCCATAAAACTGGGATTTATTTGAAATAACAGGAAAATTAGCCAACTCTAACAATTTAGAAATGACAGACCAATATTTACAATCAAACTGCTGACACATTATGAAGTCAGAGACTCGATCTGCTATTTGAAAATAAATCATTATATTCAACAAAAACTCTGAAACCAAATACCAAAATATATCGTAATTCTGATCTCATAAACTAATGTTCAAATTCCATTCTTCATTTGTATAATCAAGCCATTAAAACAATTAGCACTTTTTAATCTGGTCCGCTGCATGCTAAAATAATGGAAACTCCCAGCATTCTGGAATCTGAAATACAGTTCCATAGAATTAATTTTGATTAAGTGAGCAATTTTCAGGAGTAATGCAATATGGGAAATTATTGTTTAATGTGGCACTGTTCCCAGATCTAACACTAATGGAATGTTCACCACGTAGTGCAGAATTTAATCTTTAAATTAAGTTTTGGATATTTTGTACTTTTTCCCGTCAGATATTTCAGTTCTGTCAATATAAGTAAATGCAAAATATTTCAGAATCATCCTAATTTTATTCATTATTTCATTTATTACCTAGCAACATATGGAATATCCAAGTTTTTAAAAAATCATTAGAATGCAATTCAGTGATGGCTTAAAACCGCCCCGAATCATCTCAAAATTATCCCATAGTCTTTTCTAAACCATGGCAGGACAACTTCCTGTAGAATAATCTGATCTCGTATTAAATCTGCAAGTCTTTAGAGAAAGATGTTGCATAGCAACCAGATAATTGGTTTTAATTTTGAGCATGTTTTTACATCATAAGCTGATGGCATGTCATTATCTCGAGGATTGAAAGCCGCGACTGTTGACTTTTTTTCCCGTGGTTCCACTTGCCTCAGATGGCAAGACTCGGGATGAGCCGTTTTCTCATTTCCGGCTGCCGTTTTTTTGCTCCCTTGATCAGCATCCCAAAATTTCATGTGTACATAAAATATCCCTAATTCGTTGCTGATTTGCCTGCGCTGGGTAAATTTGGTAGGAAATTGCCGTGTATCACAATGTGCCAATTTAAGCGAGAACAAGCAAACAATTCCCGGAGTGGCCATTAATATACCTGCATCCCATTCAATTCCCTATCATTTTTCAATCTGATGTTATGTCATTGGCATGTTTCATAGAAACCATTTTGCTACTAATGAAATTTGGCATTGGTTGCTCCCTCTCATAGCAAGGCTCAGGGATTCTTACATTTACTGTCAGCTTTATACACATCTCTCTCGCAATAAGACCGGATAGCATGCCTAATCAATTCAATATGCTCATTTCAATGTTTAGATGAAAAAACACACCTCACGAAAAAATCTGATAAAACAACATTGTCCTAGGAATGGTTGGTGGTCCATCAATGTATCGTCAGGAACAACCAGATTTATATATATAAAAAGCATATGTTTTGTATTCTCTCAGCCAAGTCTGGAGAAAATTACTTTTTTTTAAAATAAAAACAAAATTGTCTCTCTCATCTTCAAGCAATCTTGGATCCCCTCAGACACGTGTGATAAATATTATTCCTTCTCCCTGCCTTGGTTTACAGTGCTCCAGGTGCCGTGTGTGTGAGAGATGCCCTCAGCCCGTGGCGTTCATTTCATGTACTCCTACTTGAGCAACTGTCACTCTTAATCAAATTCAAGAGCCTTAAAATTAAAAACTGGCCCTGGCTCACGTGAATATTTTTCATACTCTGCATCCTAATGATACATGGTTTAAATTTAGCCACAAATATAATCCCATGGATTGGAACAAGCTGATAATGTAAAGTTGCAATATATCGTTCAGTTTGCACCATTTTTTTTAATGCTGAATAAATTATGAACGAATCCTTTGTAATCTACTACAATTAAAGCATAAAAACAGTAGTTTGGAAAGAATTGCAACTAGAGCTGACAAAACTTACACTGAATGGTACTGCCAGATGATGATTTTTTTTTGGTGCATTGAAGAATAGAGTATTGAAGATACTAGCACAGCATGAACACTGATTTTAACGATTGCCATCAAGATACAAAAAGTATCCATCACTTCCCTGGATGTTAAAGAATTTCAATCAAAATGGCAGTTGCATGGTGCACTATATAAGATATGCACAGATTTTGAATAAGTTTCAGAATCTGTTCATCTGTGTCAATGTTTAGAACATTACGTTTGAGACATATAGGACAGCACGGAAATATAATGATTCACTACAACCCTCCCCCCCCACCCCCCCCCCAAAAAAAATCCTTTGTTTAACAGGAAAGGGGGGGGGGGACCCAGTATCGACATGGCGATGCATAACATAATTTCTAATCACCTGAGATTCAAATCGCATTAAAATGTGATGTACTATTACTGGAATCTTTAAAGTTTCAACTAATTTACACGCATTTCATATCTTTTAATGTGAGCTAGCTTTTGAAGTATAAATTGCTCTCAACCCTCAACCTCTTCGGTTACAAACCATGAAAGCATGAAATCTAATGATGACAGTCAATCTATGGGAGTACTCGTGACAATTCGGTCAAATCAAATCACCCTTAAACCATTCAGAAAAAAGAAAATTTCATAAACAAGTTTAAATGACAGACGACGTGGGGTATATTCCACAAATCATTCCGAAAATTACGATCATGACACATCAAAAAATTGACTGCTAACTCGATTACCGCACATTACCATACTCTGAATAAAACGCACAGATCACTCGGAGACTAATGTTATTAATAATTATGCTAAACTTGTTTTTAGATGGATAGATTTGTAAATCTAATGAATCAATCGACGAAAAAACCCGAAATGTGATTAAGCCACCACAAAAGAAATGCCTGCAACAGCTGAAGTTCCGATATCCTCCATTATTCCAAGTTTAAAAGAAAACGACCAAGCACAGTGAAATCAATGTTGATTATAATAAAAGCATTTGGAGACAGAGGTTCATNACGACCAAGCACAGTGAAATCAATGTTGATTGATAATTTAAAGCATTTGGAGACAGAGGTTCATAATGTACTCATCTGCTTATACACGTACCCCAGATTCCTTTTCCTGCAACTATACAAACTAATATTGACAGCAGCTATTGAAGACATTCAAATTAAATAACGTGACAGTACTTATTCCTTGAGTTTCCTTATACTCCTCAAGTTCTGCTGAATCAGCTATTTTTTTTTTAATAGTTCAGCTCACTTCAAATTCACATACCGCTAAATCCCTTAAAAATCAGACTGACTCTCGGCTCAAGGCCCCCATCAAAAAGTACAATTCTGTGTATTGGGCCCTCCCCAGTCTCANCACATACCGCTAAATCCCTTAAAAATCAGACAGACTCTTTAACTTAAGCCGGCTCAATTAAGGCCCCCCCCATCAAAAAGTACAATTTTGTGTATTGGGCCCTCGATCCCAGTCTCCTACCTTTTAACCCTTTCATATCACACATAGTCGATTGGGCACTTAGGGACCTTTTGACACAGGGTTTTAAAATTTTATAGCCAATTACCCACCAAAACTCCTCAATTCCATCCTCTAATCAGTGGACCCCCTAGACTGGGTGAAATCACTGAATAAACAGCCTATTGTTTAAACCTATCCTCATTTTATGGCACTGTTCGCTGGACGATAACTATCGAAACTCTCATCTACCCATAAAAAATATCGAAACTTGTAAACAAGTAAATACGGCAGTCGTATTGAGCAGTCCGCACCGTGTGACCACATTTCTTAATGCACTACGAGATAATGTTTTACAGATTTAAATTGCTAGTCTTTTTTCAGCCATGCTATCTAGATAAGTCAATTTTGCCTATCGACTTAACTTTATCTGAGGTTGTTCCTAACATTATGCTTCAATTACAGTGTTTACAAGACAAGTCGATTTCATCTGAGTTTAAATCGAAAGACAGTATACAAATTTAACTAACTACACGATCATGTTGTATACAAGGCTGTGTCTGATCCACAATTTGGACATTCTACGTTAACAGCATGAGTCCCATGATTCAAATTATCAAA
>CAJDSM010013492.1:0-14644 GCA_903981925.1 Ostrea lurida | reverse complement strand
TGTCATAAATGTAGTGTCTAGCGCTGTATAAACGGCAGCTTGCACTGAGAAGGTTCTGGAATTGTTAATGGTCTGTGCTGGGGTAATAATGTATGTAAAGGCTCCTGGGTACCTACAGCTATATAAAAACCAATCATTATTATTATCACACAGTGGAAAACAGGTCAAGGTCATATATTTCATCTCCACTGTACAATTCAACACTGTAGATTACCGCAACCTATAAGAGATGACGTAACACTTCCGAGTTTTTAATCTTTACCACATTCGGTTAGAGACGGTCGGCCGCTGGATGGGATTGCAATGTCGCTAATGGAGGATCGTGCGTTGGACATCCGCCGGCCAGCCTCGGTTTCAATCACACTGAGAGAGACCGGCCGTCTCACTCTTCGACCTCCGTCCACTGCAAACATTCGGGCAATAATAATCAACTGACCAATCAAAATCAACTTACCAATGAAAATCAATCGACCAATCATATTAATCAACTGAACAGTCAAAAGGTATGAGTTTAAAATCAATTATTATGCATGTCTAGAACCGCCAAGGCGGAAAATATACACCGGCAACTTATTCATAAATTATGCCATAACCATCGTTCAAGATCTCTATTTCCACTTTGATCGGATCACCTTATTGTGGGGATAGGACTAACTGTATGGGATGACCATTAAAATGATAAATTCTACATTCCCCGTTTGTTTGTTAGAGGAGGAAGGGGGGGGGATTCTAGTACGAAACAAACCAAAATAAAACAAGCTCACCAGAAAGTACACGTACGTTACCTGTGTTATAGCCTAACTTTAACATGGATTGATAAAATCACCAGAAAAGGAGAAGAGTGAGTAAATAAAACAATTCTATATTCAACATTGAAACCCTAACTGATCAATTATAAGAATTTAGCACTTATGAAATATGGGGAAATATCATGTGAACCATTTAAAGAGATATCGTGTTTGCGCATTTTTTACTTACCTATCGTTACAATGTATTTTGTTTTCTTAATGATGTCCGTATAGCCTTTTCGGAATCTTGGGATCCGCCACGCATAGATCAGAGGGTTACAGGCGCTGTTCATGTAGCCGAAGCAGTACGCCTGAAATAAGACCACTGTATAATCATATGGATCAGTTCGCCTAAAATAAGACCACTGTATAATCATATGAATCAGTACGCCTAAAATAAGACCACTTCATCATCAAATGTAGCAGTGCGCCTAAAATAAAACCAAATTTTCAAATGACTCAATGCGCCTAAAATAAGACCATATTATCATCAAATGAATCAGTGCGCCTAAAATAAGATCACTCTATAATCAAATGAATCAGTACGCCTAAAATAAGACCACCTCATCATCAAATGTAGCAGTGCACCTAAAATAAAACCAAATTATCATCACATGAATCAATGCGCCTAAAATAAGACCATATTATCATCAAAAAAATAAATGCGCCTAAATATTCATCAAATTGAATCAATGCGCCTAAAATAGACCATATTATCATCAAAAAAAATAAATGCGCTAAATTATCAAATGATTCAATGCGCCAAAATAAGACCACATATTATCATCAAATGAATCAGTGCGCTTAAATTAAGATCACTCTATAATAAAATGAATCAGTGCGCCAAAATTAAGACCCCTTTATTATCAAATGAATCAGTACGCCTTAAATAAAATCCCTGTTTAATACAATGCAGCAATACGCCTACAATTAGACCCTTTTATCATCAAATGAAACATTGTGATGCATAAACAAGCTAACCCTCTTCTTTTCTTGGACTGTGCGTTCAAAGCAGTTAATATATGTCAACAATTATAAACAAAACGCAACTGTACTTGATTTGTTTTCAAAATAGATCTAAAAATATCTTATTATTTTGTGAGCAAACCACACGTGGGTCTAGCCCAGAAAATGCTATGACGTCATAAATGACTTAATATTCGTAGCTATATCCATCGGATATATAATACTGAGACATAGCAGAAAATGACGTAATGAAGTGGCCTAATATTCGTAGCTATATCCACCGGATGTATAATTCTGATACATAGCAGAGTATGACGTCATGAAATGACTTAATATTTGTAGCTTTATCCACCGGATGTATAATTCTGAGACATAGCAGAATATGATGAGCACCGGATAACCTCCTCAATTTCAAAATGGTGGTTGAAATATGAAAGCCTTGGCTTTCTCCTCGGTTATCTCTTCGGCGTTTTTAAATTTCAAAATTAGTTTTCTCGACCTTGGAGGTAATCCAGCAGCATCCTAGAATACGCACACTTCAATTTTTTTTTAAATCGGGCTCGGGATTAAAACTAACGCACCAACTGGTTTTCCTCAAATTGCACGCTCAGTAATTCATTTGTGTGTGTTTTAAAGATAATGTAAAATGATGTTTAACAAACGTGTTTTGTGGAAGAAAAAACCCCGTTTTTTAATATCTCGCGGAATGAGGCTCCCCTATCNGTTTAACAAACGTGTTTTGTGGAAGAAAAAAGCGGTTTTTTATGTCTCGCGGAATGAGGCTCCCCTATAGAGAAGACCATGATGCATTTCTGTACTCAGAATGGAATTTGGAACGGACTCAAATAAGGTTTTTTTTCTTGTGAGATGATCTTACGTAACATGACTATCACTATTAATCAATGCATACTATTATGCTCTTAAGATCATCTGGAAATAGTAATATATACATGTATATACCTACAATGTTACAGCGTAAACGTGTGAATGATAAAATGAGCCGATGGAATAATTCATATCCTATAAAACGTACACGTACATGCACGCGCGTTCTTGTACTTGTGTGATTACTAGAGATACACCTGCCCAGGGTTTTGACTCATCACCAACTCCCTTGGCAGCGCGTGAAAAGCGTTTGGTCACTTTTTCGATGACAAGAGGAATTTTTGTCACGCTGTCACACGCTTCAATATACATGTACATTGTCATTGAGAATGGAGATGCATGTATATAGACTGAGATATCTTTAAAACAGAGGTTAAATAACAAAATAACGAGTCACCATACTTTGATAATAATTTCCCAATCCTCTTTGAGAGCAATTCTTTCTATATGGGGTCGTTATATACATGTAATAAAATCTATCTGGGAGCTATTCTTTCTATGGA
The DNA here is from genome assembly GCA_903981925.1 of Ostrea lurida. Lineage (NCBI taxonomy): Eukaryota > Metazoa > Mollusca > Bivalvia > Ostreida > Ostreidae > Ostrea > Ostrea lurida. The sequence continues at coordinate 11,502 of CAJDSM010013492.1, read as the reverse complement.
ATTTCTATACATATAATAAAATCCTTTCAGGGAGCAATTCTTTCCATGGGAACGTTATATACATGTCCCTCCGTTTTTCACACACTGATTTGACTACGGATTGTTCCATTTACCTGATCAAGACTGTGGGCTCACAGCGGGTGTGACCGGTCAACAGGGGATGCTTACTCCTCCTAGGCACCTGATCCCACCTCTGGTGTGTCCAGGGGTCCGTGATAGCCCAACTCTTGTTTTTGTATTCTATTTAGGACTTACGAGATTAATCACTGTTCGGTATCTTTGCCTTTACATACATGTAATAAAATCTTTTCTGAAAGCAACTCTTTCTATGGGATTGTTATATATATGTAATAAAATCCTTTCTGGGAGCAATTCTTTCCATGGGAACGTTATATACATGTAATAAAATCCTTTCTGAAAGCAACTCTTCCCATGGGATCGTTATAAAAAGATGAAGTACTTACCAGAGGATTTAGATAAAATGGGATATCGTTGTGCTTATCCGACACAATGGCTGCGTAGTTCGTATACACCGTGTAAGGTAACCAACACAACATAAAACAGGCAAGGACGATAAACAAGGTCAAGGTCACGCCCCTCTCGCCTTGATCGGTTGGAGTCAAAGACATTCTGCGTTGAACCCTGGCATGATGCCTGATATACACAAATATCCGAATGTAACAAAACATCAGGATGGCAACTGGTACGAGCAAGTTTCCTATTTGGTTTGCAATGTGTAAATAGAAGCTCATTTGTCCCGGTATAGGGTACTTGGGCCCACATTGGAGAGTTTTCTCCTTAAAAATGGGATCGGAAACGACGGTGAAGACACTGAAAGCGATAGCCCACAACCACGCTACCGCAATCATAATGAAGCACGTTCTGCGCGTGACAGGATCGTTAAAGTCATTCTTTACAGCTACCCGACGCACGCTGATGAATTTGTGGATACTGATGTACATAAGGGTGTGGATTGACGTCAGAAGCGACAGTGTTACCGTGAACGAGTTAACTTTGCACAATAATAACGGCATATCCCAACACTCTTTGAGAACCGAATGAATTGAGAACGGGATAACAAGGGCCACCAGAAGGTCGGCGATAGCAAGGTTTAACAGGAAGAAGTTCGTCGTCTGCGTTGCATCGCGCATGCTCGGATTTTTTAAGATGACCAGGATGACCAACGTGTTCCCCACTACATCCGCCAGTAGAATTAGAACGAGCCAGACGATGATAAACACTGTGAACGGTTCCGGGAAATTGTCGTTCTCGGTTGAATTACAAATCACGTGAACGTTGAAACCAGGTGACGTATTTGTCCAAACTTCTGTGACGTTTGACGACATTTTCACAGCTGCTGCAATATCACTAAATTCCTGCCGCCTTAATGATTTTCCACCTTAATGCCAAGCTTCCTTAATACTTATCTCCACTGTAGTGTTTCACCACTATGATGAACAGAACTTTTTAGAGATTGATAATATTTGATAAGACTCGGACTTTTCCCGCGTTTACNCTGTAGTGTTTCACCACTATGATGAACAGAAGGTTACTTTTTAGAGATTGTCAATATTTGATAAGACTCGGATTTAGCCCGCGTTTAACTATATTTCAAATCATTTTATGTCAATCCTGATGTTATGCAACATATACAAATGTGATCACTTTATTCATTGCAAGAAATGCACCAGATATTATCTTAATTCAAGATTTCCTCTTTTTTTATCTGCATTCTCAACACAGCAATGTCGGCGTGTTTTGCTGCTTCCTCGCTTTGATAAAACATGCACAACTTTCTCGATGTGGGTTTTTCATAGTCTCTAGAACACCGCGAACTCGCGTAAGACTCTTCAAGAATATCAGAAGTAAAAGCCTTGTAAAAGGGCGGTGCTAAAATTTCCGTGATAATTACTTACAGTACAGATGTACAGCTCGAGAAGGCGTGTTTTTCACAAAATCGTGTGAAGCTATTTCTTGATACTGTCTGTTAATCAAAATCTGCATCTCATTTCACTCCTGTTTTTCATCCCCGAAAAATTATTCACTGTATGAGTTTTTTCTTTAAAAATCACTAATCAAAGAAAATGGAATTCCTTAGCTGAAAATGAAGTATTACACAATTTCAACCCTTCAAGTCGATGTTATTCCTTCAACACTCGTCACATGCAATGCTTTAAATGACTGTTCAGCAATATGTCGTCTATTTATTTGTAGTTCGATCTCGCATCTCTTTCACCGCTGAGAGGGCCACCGCGGGACTACGTAATTCTTAATCTAATAATATCTTTATGGAGTTTCCTACAACAAGAAAATGCAGGATGTCTCGGTGTTATCTGTTGGGCGATCTAAAGAAATATCAGAAGCGGATCTAACTGCTTGTGGTGATTGTGAAAAGGAGGACCTGAAATCAGAGGATGATATGAAATGTCACGTGTTATTCCGGGAAATTTCACTCTGGAACGTTCGCCTTCATTCGGAAACAGAGTCGGGATGTCCTAGTAGTTCTTCCCTCGTGTTTTCGGTTTAAAATATCATTAAAATCCTTTTAATGTCATTAAAATCCTTTTAATTTCTATTTCTCCTGCAGATCCCTTGGAAATCAAGATGAATTAATGTACCTTGAGGAGATACTGTGGATTGACACCAGTGATGTTGATATATATATATATATTTTTTCTTGGATAGATAGCAGAGACGTCCGACCTGGAATGAAAAACCAATAGATAATTCATGGTTGTTGAAATGTTGCGTAATGTGCCCTTGAACACATAAATATTACGTCATCCAAACACGGTAGTTATCAAAAATTCAACACGAAACAAAAAAACCACAGTTTGATAAATGATGGAAGATTGATAAATGTAAAAAAAAACAAAAAAAAAACAAAAAAAACTCTCCTAGCTTCGATACATATTAACTGTTCCATGTTGTAGAATCTTATCAGGTGCTACATGTATTATAAATAGATATAAAATATTTTGAATTATATCTAAATATTTACTGCTTGTGAGGTCTCAATATAAGCAACACCAAACTAATGAACTCGTGCCATTAACTAATGGACTAAGAATAGACCACGCGCAACTCAGGCCACAATGGTTTAAATTTTTAGCCCAATTTCTAAATTTTAGCAAAAACAAGATAGATTAAATATCTTTTAATAAATTATTGTGTAAACTTAACCTTTTTATGGTAGAAGTTCTTTTTTGTTTAAATGGCAGAGAATGAATCATCCTGGATAAGGTGAAAAGTATAGTTTGCGAAAGTTTAGTTGGGGACATTAAATTTTAATATCTGTCTGACACGCAAACGTAAAACAGTATAACAGGCGCGTAGCTCCCTATACGCCAACACGCACGTGCGTGCACATCGGAGGAGGGAAAAAAATTCTTCTATCAATATCTTTTTGATGATCTTTCCTACCTTTTAATAACATTGCAATTCCATCACCATATATGGCGTTAGATTACATATTTGTAGATACAGTTGATTCGATACGCAAGAGCATGCTATGCGTATGCGGACTTTTAAAAGCGAGGCCAACTACTAACAAAAAAGTTGATGCTGCAGGGTATAACGAAATCCTCGTTTAAAGTCATCATTTCGCAAATTCTACGGGTCGCACTATAATGACCTTGTTTGCCGATTACAAATTATCACTAAGTCATATGTGCTGATTGTCGATTACCCTTTGTTAGACTGTCATTTCCTACTAGAATTTGACTACGGGTAATCCCGCTGTTACTTTATTTCGACTAAGGGCTCACGGCGGGGATGTGACCGGTCAGCACGAGGATCGTTACTCCTCCATGGCACCTGATTCCTACCTTCGCTTTGTCGGAGGTCCGTGTTGCCCTCACTCGACTTCTGTACTATGTTTATTTGGCATTATGATTACGTTTACCCAATGTTAACTTCGCCTTTTTGTATAACATCTGTTAAGTAGCATGACTTTATGAACTATCTTTGTTATGCGGAGACGTCTGCTGACTGTCTCTTTAGAGCTTGCTCTTCAATTTGGCTATCTCAGAACAGCTCTGCTAGACCTGCTCCAAGTCTCACTCTAGACACATGCTCCTTGGCTGACTGCTCTAGAACTGTCTTACGACTGCTCTGGAATGAATCCCGAATGTTCTGGCAGAAAGCCACTGCTCTCTAGAAAAGAGCTGTTGTAGATTAAATCATGCATGATATAATATATATGGCTGGCCTAGAACAGTTCCCGCTCTGCCTTCGAAACTTAGAATCAGGCCGTTTTCCCTCAAATTCAATTAGAAAACTGGCATGTCGAACATTAAATATTAAGAAATTATTAATTATTCTTTCCAAGTTTCTGGTGTTATAAAAAAATATAGATAAAAATAACCCCGCAAAACAGAAAATTGAAATGGAGGTCTATTACAGATTTGAACGTCCGATTCGAAATTTCTTTTAATTTTTGCTATTAAAACAGTGCATATACACGAATATTGAACAAGAATTATGCCATTTCGCACCAAACTTAATTTTTAAAATCATAGTTTCGGAATACTGATCATCTTTTCCCTCAAAGTTAACAAATTAACAATTCTTTGTCTTATGTAAAAAGGCAGGTCTATGAATTTAACAAGCGGCATTTTACGTGACACTGACCATTCCAAACGTGCGAAATTTTAAAATGAACTGAGAGTTTTCGAAGCGGTTAATTATATATACACAGAGCTGTTCTAATCTTGACGGAGCTGTTCTAGAAAAAGAACGGCTATAGAGCTGTTTCTAGAAAAAGAACGGCTATAAGAGCTGTTCTAATCTATGAACGCTCGACGTTAACTTAGCTCTAATGACTGTTTATGACCCGTTTATGTTTGCTCTAAGTTAACTAAGACAGTTCTATGACTGCTTTATGACCACTTTACGTTGCTCTAAGTTAACTCAGAACAGCTCTATGACTGTTTTAGACCGCTTTACTTTGCTCTAAGTTAACTTAGAGCAGTGCTCTGACTGCTATCCATGACTGTTTGGGCGAGAGTTAGAAGTGGTGCATCTGTTAAATGAAAAACAATAGACAGTTTCTTTGCTACTACGAGCTGTACGTTTCTGCCAAGACACGGAGAAACAGATTTTGGACCAGTTTAAGAAATCAAGTAGTATTTAATAGAAATTACAAAATTAGTGTGTTTCTTATTAACCACGCTCAAACACTTCATTTTACTGTAGGGTACTCTGCTTCATTAGGGCCTGAAGACTTTTCGGTAACACCCAGATTAAAGTAATACACCTTCCATCAATCTCACTTCCTTTCGTATGATAACTAAAAAAAAGGAAATTTCTTTTTTAAAAATGGTTATTAAAACAGTTTGTTAGTTTTAGTCCCAGAATGGCGAGAAGTGCAAGATTTTGCACAAATTTACCCCAGAGCTTCTTGGGCCATTCGCGTCTCCCTAGACTCCCTGCCGTAAGTCCACCTCTTCGAGGTGGGCTGGGTCGGTTCTTCGACCCTGCGTGCATATTCATTTATAGCTAGCTACGCCCCTTATAATTCAGCCACCAAAGCGAAGGCTTTTTTTTTCTTTCTTTTTTTTTTAAATTTAATTTTTCTTCCTTTTTTATTTTTTTTTTTTGGCTGTGCCGTGTAAATATTAATCGCTATCTTAACACCGGAACTGCACAGAAACGCAAACATTTTGAAATAGATCTAGAATTATAGCGGAAACAAAATTTCGCCATTATTCAATATTTCAAAAGAGTCACTCTTGTTGAAGAAGAAACGAAATAGATCCCCATAAGTCATAATGCTCACCCGAAAACCCATGGTCTTGCATTTCTTCAGAAATTTTTTAAACCTTTAATTTCCATAAAATTTGACCCCATATGACCTCATTCTAGCCCTACGGGGTCGTGACTTCCGAGCTTTAATCTACACAAGTAATTAGGAATGATGTCAAATTAACGAACATGGTCTTACTCGTTATGAAAAAAAGAATCCTTATATGCATGTGTATATATACATGTTTCATGGAAAATGTGATCAGTATTCCAAATTTTAACGCCTAACCCCAGGGTCCATAATATGAAATCAAAGCACAGCGGGAATGTTTGTACATGCATATTATTGTAATTTAGTGTAGTTTAAGAGTTGTTTTTTTCTTTTTCTCGTAGCATAAAAGTTTGAATTCCTATTTTTGCTCTACCCCGTCTCTTGAGCCCCAGGGACAATTGATTTGATCACACTATAAATAGCATGCACTATATTGAAATGCTTGCAGTTTGATGTACAGCTAGTTTAAGATTTCTATATTCAACCTCTCTCTCTCTCTCTCTCTCTCTCTCTCTCTCTCTCTCTCTCTCTCTCTCTCTCTCTCTCTCTCTCTCTCTCAATGGAAATACAACTAACACTGAAACCGTGACAACTTCCTCATCAACATTAACGTACGATTAAATTACGTGTAGGAGTCGCATAACATTTAAGAACTTCAGTCATTTCCTTCCGTAGNAAACCGTGACAACTTCCTCATCAACATTAACATACGATTAAATTACGTGTAGGAGTGGCATAACATTTAAAAACTTCGGTCATTTCCTTCCGTATATGAGAATAGAAAACTGAACTCTTGACTACTTATTTTAGATATGTCAGTGAAAATAAAAACGAATTAGAGTAAAAGTGCCCAAGGTCCCCCCACCCCCCTTAAAAGCCTTAAAATTCACAGAGCAAAGTATCGATACGCTATAAGTGTGGAAACGCCCCGTTATGGGTCGGACTGCGTTTTCGAAAGAATATAATATAGAAACTTTTCATCGGTGATCTCAAGATTGAACGTAAAATGTCAATACATGTGTTTTACGTTCATTTTTTCGGTTGAAATTACTAATAATAGGAATAAAAATAGGTGGAATTATTTCCCTGTTATTATTTTTATTACTCCTTTGATTAGATGAAATGGTTGCGAAATGCACTTTGCTGCTTTACAACTTTAAACCGACATTTTGAACAACGATTTGACGTAACAGTGCTTTTTATCATTTGATATAAACATCAACAAAATTTTATAACAAATGAAAACCACTGTACCATCTTTCATTCAACAAAAAGCAAGGAAAAAATCAAGTTAACATGGCTCGACAAACTGCTAACTCTATTATTGAGGGTAAACTAATTTCACGATTATATAACATTTTATGAAAGGAAAAACATTCCATGAAAGCTGAATCTGTTATATCCAGTTCATCATAGGTAGCAGTCCCAGTAGATCAGGGCTGCGTTTAAGATCGTAGCGGCTAGGCTAGAAATCTAAGTATCTTAAACGCACTATATGAATAACGCTTGTTATCGCTACGTCAGGGCTCGCCTAGCATGCCGTTCAAGATCGTAGCGCTACCGAGCCCTACGTAGCCGCTACGATCTTGAACGCAGCCCTGTAGTAGAGCGTCCGGTTGTGACTGGTAGGTGATCATTGGTCACAGCTGTTACGTCAACAAACATCCGACATGGAGAAGTCTGAAGCGCGAGTCGCGAGCCTCGGATGAGAGCGACACTGCGTCCGACATTGAGAAGCGAGACCCGCAGGGTGAGAGCGACACTGCTCCCTTACCAAACGTCCGACATTGAGAGGCGAGACCCGCAGGGGTCCTACTAAACAGAGTACTTTAGAGTACGTTAGAGTACACTGGAATAATAACCATAAAATTTTCTAAGTAATGCAACTGATAAAAATAATTTTGCAATAGTTGTCTCAATCATTTGTTTTTAGCGGTGTTCTATAACCATAAAACGGCATTCTATTAAAGGTTTTTGCCATCCCGATCAAGATTATTATTATTTGATAATTTGGTGAGAATTTAGCATACTACACCAGTGATCATTTCATCATTCTGGGCTCTCGGAAAAACTTCAAAATTCACAATCGAATGTATTGCAGTTAGTTAACTAGCTTAAAATACTCCGTAAATTGCATAAAACAACATTGACTATTATAAAGTTTTCAGCTTGTTCACGCTTTGACGAATATAATGTTCTTCAATAAAGTAAATAATATGGTTTACAATGTACAATGTATAAATGCATGTAAATTAGTTAGTTTCACACACACCTGTAATACGCTATTATTTTTATGTTAAATGTAATTGATACCGGTATTTGATCGGGATCAAGCGGTAAACCGTAGCTTGAAGCAATAAATTGAAATAATTCCTAAAATACTGAAAACAAACAAAATATATTTCTAATATATATTTAATAGGTTAAACTACAGTACGATCATTCATTAACAGCAGTTAAATGGCATTGAAATATAATATTTTTCCAGCGTACTCTAAAGTATTCTAACGTACCGTACTCTATTTAAAGTACTCTGTTTAGTAGGACCGCCCGCAGGCCTTATATTACCGGTGAGAGCGACACTGCTTCCTTACCAAACGTCCGACATTTAGAGGCGAGACCCGCAGGCCTTCCCGGTGAGAGCGACTGTTCTTTTACTAGCTGCAGGACTGGCTTTCTGAGGAAATACTGAGACATACTGGGACGGATCAGAGAGCTACAGATCCACTCCACATAAAAACCTTCGATTTACGGTGCACCAAAAAAAAAAAAAAAAAAAAAGATGTGCACGGTTTAGGTCATGTTGTAATATTCTTGGATCGCCGTCTCAGAAATTTGATATACGGGTAGGCATTTTTTTAAAGCATATTTTCCTTCTAAACTTATGTCCAAACATACCTTCAAATATCCATTATTTTTACGACCCCAAAACTCATAGCTCTATATAATGTCGTTATATAGTTCACGTAGCCATATCAGGTAGACCACGAAATAGAGAACTACATGTATAGATATGGTATGTTTAACAGACAGGGAAAGACAGTCAATTTGAGACCGCTGGTATTTGTTTCTTTTCATGATTTACGATACGAGATGTGTATTCGGCCTTAATTCGTAACAAATCAAGAAAGGGAATAGAAATTAAAGAAATAGGACTCAAGGCAGGTGTGTCCGGTCAACAGGGGATGCTTACTCCTCCTTGGCATCTGATCCCACCTCTGGTATATATATCCAGGGGTCCGTGTTTGCCTTTGTCCTTTCTATAGGTCACTGTTCGTTTGGTTAAGATTTATCAAAGTTTACCAAGGTTTTGGATTTTTTCTGCCTTGATTGCTGCCTCCAATCGTAAACCAACAAAGAAAGGCATTTTAGTAGGGGCCCGAATCGATGGATGCGACGCCCTATAGGTTTTACTTTGTCCGTCCGTTTGTCTGTCCGTCAACTATTGCCGTGAACACTAAAACTCAAAACCTATACAATGTACACAGCTTAACTTTTGCACACTTGTTTATCACCATATGCAAATATGAATATTGAAATTTGGTTTTCCAGGGGTTACATATTTTAGGGGTAAACTTTATTTATTTTATGAAAATTCACAGATTTTACAAATCATATTTTGTGAACACTAAAACTGAAAACCTTTATATAGTACATAGCTGATGTTTTAAGCACTTGTTCATCATCACATGTAGATGTGCATATTGCAATTTGGTTTTATAGGGACCAATATTTTGAGGGTAAACTTCATTTTTCCATGAAAATTCACAGATTTTGCAAATAATATTTTGTGAATACTAAATCTCAAAACCCATACATTGTATATGTACATAGCTGAACTTTGGCACACTTGTGCATCACCAGATGTGCATATTGCAAATTGATTTTATTGGGGTCAAAATTTTTGGAAAGTATTTCTTTTTACATGAAAATTCACAGATTTTGAAAATCATACTTTGTGAACACTATAACTCGAAACCAACAGAGTGTACTTAACTGAACTGTTGCAGACTTGTTTACTACCATATGCGGATGTGTACATTCAAAACATTTGCCTCAGCGGGGCCCTTGCTGACCTTGTCAGTGTGTTTTACATGTAGTTTTTTATATTCATATTTTCATGCATCTTTTAAATAATAAACTAGATTTGAGTACTAAAATATATTGTTGACCATTTCGTTCCTTTAAACAGAACAACCAACGCAACCATTGACCTTGACGACGATCCATGTTTGGTAATGTGGTAAGTTACGAAACCGGATCGAACAACAAACACGAATTTATTGAATGATGAACGCAATGTCGATTTCAAAGATAAGAGAAAAGATCCAGTGAATGTAATTATTCAGTCTTACAGACCCAAAGTAAATGCGTATATTACAATTATAAATTACCTTTTTATATGAATTGAGGTTCGTCCACCTCTTGATCTTGATCTTGCATGATATGATAATCACTATGAAAAAACATTTAAATGACAATGATTTTTTACAATTCTGAATGATGGCTTTTCAAAATACAGATTTAACTGAAAACAAGCCTTAATTAGATTGCTTTCTTGAAGAGGCAGAATGCAGTCAATTGCATAAAAAAGGACTTGTTTTGTCAATCAAAGACGATCTTATCACAAGGGTCTTGAGACCCTAAAGACATGGCGCCGGAAACGTCACCAAAAATCGATTACACTACTTCCGTTTAAGGTCATTACTGACGGACCACTCCCCCGGCATTGTCTAATGATGTGCATGGTTTCTAAAGCTTGAAATACGCGCAAGGGGAGTTTATTTACCCACTCCCCCTCACATATGCGCACTTCTTTTTACACAGGCGGAGGAAAAAATGTCCTTGATTAACACGAAAAGTGAAGAGAAATCGAGAGTTCTCTTGTGTAATGTTTACAGTGAAAACAAAGTGCAAACAAAATATATGGGCTGGTCAAGTAATTTTATGGGATAGGAAAACGCAATTTAGGGTTGATATGGCTCCGAGAATTTGAATCTTAGATATCCCTACATTGAACGACTTATCACTGGCCGCGACAGGTTTGGACATCCTTTGTATAAATACGGCGACAGCTTAACACTGGTGTTCATCATAATCCAAAAATATAGATACACAATCGAGCGTAGGGCAAAACGGACCTCCGACAAATGCAAAGCCAGGATCAGGTGCCATGGAGGAGCAAGCATCCTCTGCTGACCGGTCACACCCGCCGTGAGCCCTTAGTCGAAATAAAGTAAACGGGATTACCCGTCGTCAAATCTAGTAGGAAATGACAGTCTAAGAAAGGGTATGAAACAAATCAGTCAACATATGACTTTGTGATAGTTTGTAATTGTAAACTTGGTCATTATATATAGCGACGTAGAATTTGCGAAATGATGACTTTAAACGAGATTCGTTATAACCCTGCAACAACTTTTTTGTTAGTACATGAAGTTGGGCTCGCTTTAAAAGGTCCTCATACACATATATGACATGCTCTTGCGTATCGAATCAACTGAGAGACATACACACCATAAGCAGGTGATAGTGGTATATTACTACATAGAAAAGGAAAGTTAAAGTCAGACTTTATACCATACTTGATATCATATTTTTTACCATACAATTGCTACTCTATCAATTGGTGGCTCTTCTCTCGATTACTGTACATGTAACTATTTCATGTTTGTCCATTTTGGACCCTGAATTAGAAATAAAAT
>CAJDSM010013491.1:0-14415 GCA_903981925.1 Ostrea lurida | reverse complement strand
AAATACTAAAAGTAAAAGTATAAAATTAATTTCTTGAAATGAATTATTTTATGAGGGGGTCACGAATTTCACACCGTAGATGCATGTCATTTTTGGGAATTGAACTTAATTCAACTACCTAAGTCATCGGGCACACCTACAAATGATGACGTATCAACGTGTGAAAAATTCTTCAAAGGAACTTAAAACAACCAGCATGCATCTGTGTGAACCGCATCACACATTATCCCCATTAACAGAAATCCTATATCTATAATTCAGTTCAAACGAAATAAAACAACTAGATGAAGTCATAAGGCAATAATACTGGTACGCAAGTGTTGTCATGATGCATCAAATACCTGTTCAGTAGGGTAAGTGTCCAGGTGTCATACCAGATATTATTTCATGATTGCTGAAATGTATTCAAAACTATTGAGGCTTGACCCTGAACCCTAAGCCATATTCTGTTGGGCAAGTGTCTCAGAGTAATCTCAAACAATTATTATTATTATTATTATTTTGGTTAAATATTAATCTTACATACTTTCGGTTGATGCAGGTATCGCCGAATTTTGAACGGTAAAACTTCATCAATGCGCATAGCGCATTGATGAAACGTTTTACCGTCTAAAATCTCGGTGATAACCTGCACAACAAGAAAAGGTACAAGATTTATTTCTTATCATTAATTTTATATTAACAACAAAATGTTCATTAGACTTTTTTTTAATTTGTTGTTCAGGTGCGTGATCGAAAAATCACCTCTTCTGAAAAGGTGTTTTACCAATAGAGAATCGGCGCTAGGTAATCACTTAAAATTAAATTCAATGATATATATATATATATATATAATTATTATATATACATGTATGCTTTCATTTTGTTTGAGATTTCAACCTTAAAGCAAACAAATTACATATTCTTGTTGCACACGACACAAACTACTGAGCACAATGTGTTTGTTCGGGATTTTTCCACTCCATTTGCCATTCAAGGTGAAAAAGAGAATATCGAAAACTTATATCACATATAAAGGACAACACAAATCATTGTCCACAAGATGATCTGGCTACAGCATAAAATGTTGGAGCTCTGGGAATAAGGTTTCCTATTGAAATACCTTGTTTTTAAACCCCTAATTAGTCCCTAGGGTGAAATTGAAAATTCTAAACTGAATTGCACACTGAAAATAGGACACCACCATTTATCATTATGACTTACTAAGTAGCTATTGTTTAAACATAAAGTGGATTACAGGAATCCATTGTTCTTCTTATAGAAGCAATATTGTTTTTGATTACCAATTGGCTCCCATGGTAAAATTGAAAATCACAAATCAATTATCACATCTAAATAGGAATACCATACCATATCAAATGGGGTTCAACAGTCACGTTTAAAGGCAGAATTTCGCAACTTTTATGGCCATTAAAACAGTTTAGTTTACCAGTATGGCCTGCTATTTGGTCAAATGTTGTCTGGTGTGTTTCAATGCAATTGTTACGGCTGTTTCATACGACTGACTACGGATTCCTCCGTTTAACTGATCAAGACAATGGACTTAACATGGGTGTGACCGGTCGACAGGGATGTTTACTCCTCCTAAGCACCTGATCTCACTCTGTGGTGTGTACAGGGGTCCATATTTGCCCAAATCTTATTTTATATTGTATTTGGGACTAATCACTGTTCGTTATCTTTTAAACTAGCTACTGCTTATAATGAGTTTGAGTTTGAGGAAGAAAGTGTGATAGACGTACAGACGGACGGAGCCAGCGCACATGACACAACAATAACCCCTAACGTTCAATAGATAATGTATCTACAAAAAGTGATATGAATTTTTTCCCAATTTTCTGTGTAACTAAAATAAGAAACACATTCAGATTTAATATTCATTAGCATTATAAAACGCCCATTATTATTCCATCTTGCACGCTGTTTAATATGTGTAGAAGTTCTCCGGTGATTGGATGCTAGGATGCAACTTATAACGCACCCCCAAGTTTTTGTGTAAAGCAAATAAATGAATGAATTATTTAACCAATGTTAACTGTGAAATTCGGTCAAATTAGCATCAACGTCAAATAACAATAACGAGAAAGTGGGATTATTTTGACATATAAAATCAATTTTTTTTTTTTGTCTTTGAATGTTTTGAGAAAATCTACTCCCAGACGAACTTTTCGTTCCCTTGATTATGATGTTTGACCACGCACTAAATGACCTAAGATTGTAATTAATGCACTAGATGAACTTCCGTTATAATTAATGTACTAAATGACCGTGGGCTATGATAAATTATTCCAATTTTTTTTTTATAAATTTCATTTCATTTATATCATAAGGTGTACTTGAAGATTTTTGTATTGGAAATTGGAAAGCAGCATTATTTCCTACAAATTAAGACTTTCAGTAGCTTGGTAGCATGTATTTTTTATCAAGATCACAGTGAAGGATTCACCAAATGAGATATGACACAATGTTAACTTCGCCTTTTTGTAAATGACAACAAAAGAGAAAAAGATTGGATATCCCCCTGTATTTAAAACAGCTATCATTATTAGATAACCAATTTGGTATATCCATGATGCTTCCATCTTCAAAATAATGAAGCATGTACATATTATTAAAAATATGAAAGCTTTTCTCCACATCATAGGGATGTAGACCGCAGTGTGTTATCTAAAGAGAATACCTGGCATCCCCCCCCCTTAAATCATTAAATTCCGCTCTGTTAATTCCCGGATGCAACTTTAACTCAGCTGTAATATCACATCAGCTTACGTAACTGATGATTGTGTCAAATTTATGAATTTAAGACAAATCACACATATGTAATAAAAAAAACTTAATGATGAATGTTGGTAAGCATGCCCACCTTCGGATGTTGTGCGGTAACGAAACTTGCGAGTGTCGTCCGCTATTTACCGCACAAGGACATCGGGAAGGCGTATCTTTCACTAATAAGTCAATAACCCATAGTTTCGGATTCTAAAGTCCACTCATTGGTTTTATTGATAAAATATTATTTGCTAATACACGTCATTTTTACGACAGATGTATCCAATACCTGTATATACAATGAATAAGTATAGTGGGCCAAAAGAAAAGTCGAACCTACATTTTCTAAGGCTTCAAGGACATAGTCGGGCATGTGATCATTAATCATGGAAGGCGACACCAAAACTTCATCAAACGAATTGTTGCTCGCCAGATAGCTTGGTACACGGGTTGATGAGTCTGACAGCATCGGAAGATTTCCTAAAATTCATCACAACTACAGTCATTATAGGTCCCAATGCAGGTATTGCTACAGTATTCTATATATCAGAAAAGAAATTGACTACAAGAAAATGTCTACCCTTACCTAAATGTATGAAAGATAATATACAATATTTGTTAGGCGAGTTGGTCAATATTTACCTACCTCGAGATTGATAATTAAAAAAACCTCAATTATTTTTAATCTTTAGTGTAAAACGTAGAATTGTAGTTGGAAGCAAGCCACAGAGCTAGTAGCATGTAAAGGCAAAGATAACGAACAGTGATCAATCTCGTAAGTCCTAAATATAATACAAAAACAGAGTTTGGGCAATCTCCGGACCCCTGGACACACCAGAGGTTGGGATCAGGTGCCTAGGAGGAGTAAGCATCCCTGTTGACCGGTACACCCGCCGTGAGACCCATACAATTTTCATCGCTAACACTAAAACCTGTCAGTTATTTGAAATAATTGTCCATCCGAATTTCATTTTTATAATTGAAAACGTAAAATTCCGTTCTTTGGCAACTTTGTACTAAATGTTTTGAAAATTCTCATACATTCTCATTGTTTGTCGATTTACTAGAAATACTCACAGCCCGAATGGAAAACATTGATAAATAGAGGCACTTTTACTTTTCTACCATAATTTTTGTCAAGGTCAAAACATTTATCACTAAGGTGAAAGGGCACGGGACGGAGCGATCTGGCACAAATTACCATTGAAAATGAAAAATAACTACTCGACAACTAGGTATAAATAACAGTTAATGACCATCTCTGGAACACTTATAAATACTACTTGTCATCTTGACTTGCCCACTATTTTTCGCTTTGGTGTTTTGTTTATTCATTTATTCATAATGGTAAATAAACAGTTTTCAAAACAGATATTTTTGTAACTTATTTTCAGGAAATTGGTTTTCTTTTCAAGGTTGCAAGATTTGCAATTTAATAAAGACAGTGGTATATGAACGAAATATCCTGAAATATTTCGAAAAATCTTTTCGAGGTCAATAGACGACATGTGTTAGCCTTGGTTTCTTTTTTTTTTTGGTTTTTTTTTTTTTTTAATTTTTTTTTTCGGGGGGGGGGGATATCATTTTAACACTGAGAAAATATCTTTGTCCACTGTAATTCGTTCTTTACAGAATACTCGAAACTTTCCATTGATAGAAACCGACTTTGGGAGATAAAGAACAAATTAATGAATGAGATATGAACATAAATAAAATGTCAACAACGTATTAATTCTTTTTATCCGTTAGACGTCTGTTAAGCGTTCTTCCGTGTGGCAAGTCTGAGGCTAAAAAGGGATAAAATATGCGACGCTTCCTGGTTGCAAAGCAAATGCAAGAGGACCCTGAGCTCAACGGTTTGCTACACATGGCATTGGACCCACCGTTTTCCTGACGGATGACTTCTGACAATTGTATGATCTTTCCCGGGGGATATCAGAGTGTGTGGGCAGACAGAGCTATAACCGTCGTCTGACGGGTGGGCCTGATGTCCACGCTCATTTCAATCCGGACCTCATCTAAATTCATTTTCCTCGGCTTCAGAATGTTCCACACACAAACACCTTAGCTATGATCTTCCACTGAATTAAAAATTCGTATTAAAGTGAGTACGATGATTGTATACTGTATTATTAACATATATCCTTATGTACTAGACAATCGTCATCGACACATTTGTGGTTAAAATGATTCACTTCTAGGTCAAAATGTAAGCAACTATCCCTGAAAGAAATACCCACTTTCTAGACTAATTTCCTCATTTTTTCACACTAATCCCCTTGAAGTTTTAAATTTCTGACAGGAATTTTGAACTGACGCTTTGCCTCATGAAATCAGGAAATTAATTTTATATGCTGAATGACGGTCTGTATTTGGGAAGATTTTTATTGCGTGAATGTATGGCAGAATGTCACAATCCATTACTAATGTATCCTTTATCTTCATAAAGCAATAGATAAACTCTACATGATATCTGATAAACTCATTAATTATTATCTCAATCCACAGGCAGGAAAACAAGATGTTGTGTTTACAATCAACATTTTGGAGCGACAAGACGGCTGCTGACCTCTATTACTTGTTCCCTGGTAGGCATTACTGGATTTTTTTTTCTTACTTTTTGAATAAAATCATATACGGTAACCAATTTTGATGCACCAGATGCGCATTTGCGACAAATTGTGTCTCTTCATTGATGCTCAAACCGAATGTTGGAAATCCGAAACATGAAAGTAAACATTATGAAAAGTGAACAATGTAGTGCCAAAGACTGGAACCAAAGAAGGATTACATTCTATCAACATTTACATAAGGCCATGCCAATTCGTAATCTAGTTTGATAAAATCCAAATCATAATATTATCAAGAAAACATATTCGGTCGCAAGTCCAAAAGTAAATTTTTTTTCGACATTTTACAAACAGCGCACAAAAGATTTTGGAATACTTGGCTGACAAACGACAGAAACGCAGGCTCTTGAGAAAGTTCTTGACACTGTAATCCGGTGTTTTTAAGTTTTCTTATTTTTCTATGTATGATACTTCAAAACACTAATTGAAAAATATTAAGTTCATTCGTTAAACAAATGATTTCTGATCTTTATTTGTAAGCACTCACTTTTTGAAATTACGCTTAATTCAGTTAAAAAATATTTATATTTCTTGTATTCGCTCGCCTCATAAATCTTATTTCCAAAACGAAAAATAATATCTATAAAATAATTTTGCCCTCTCTCCTCACTTTTTTTGTTTAAAAATCCGAAGAACTATTTTACAATTTGGCATGGCCTAAACTCTACATACAGTGTTGTTTTTACTAAGGAAACAAATTTCTGGATTTCTTATAGATATTTTTATTTGGCCTCTCCGCAGTATTTTTAAATACCACTACATGCCTGTCACGAATAAAAAGCTAAATTAATGCCAAGAATGACTAAAACAAGTTAAAATAATTACCTTTCTTGTAATCAGCTTGTAATTTTATAAAAATGCAAACACATGGAATTTTTACAGAATAAAATTATGTCATATTTGATGCCAATTCAATTGCTCTTTCTGAACTTGTGTGTGGAATACTATTCAAATACAACGTTATTAATTATAGTTCATAGTGACCCATCAAAACAAATGAAAGTGCTCCTTTTTTCGATGTTTGCTGCATATCATTTGACTTTCGTGCAAGAAGTAAATGAGTCTTGTATACGTCAAGTATTTGTTACAAAAGAGAGTCGCAATTAATGACAACTCCATGACACGAACCCTACAACAAATTCCATCTCCCTTGCAAATAGTTTCCATGTCAACACAATGACAAATAAGACAAGGCATTCTGACTCCATGTCAATTCGAAGACTTCAAGTCCCCAAGATCCAAATTAGGCCATTCTACAGAAGCAGGATTTACCATTTAATGACATGCTATAATAAATCACATTATAATCCATGCTTCCAGAGTTTTCTTCAAGTTCATAAAGGGTCTTAGAAAACAGCCAATGAATTCGCTGATGAGTTATCATATTCAAGACAATTCACACATCAAAGGTTGATAAAAAAAAGAGCAGGATAACATGAAAATGCATTCAATGTACATAATAATACATTAAGAAATTTGGTTTCATAATTGTGCCTTGCCTTTGGTTCTTTGCTGTTCTTGATGACATTTATTAAATCAGTTCTTAGTACTTCCAATTGAGACAAACCAATCCTGTAGAGAAATATTGAATATCTCTGTTTACTATATTAAAACACAGTCTAAATCGAACAATCAAAAATTAATTGTGGTACTAGTTTGGAATAAGTTTTTATCTCTTCATTAGGTACAAATGCAAATCAAAATAGACCTAGAATGAAGAGAGAGAGAGAGAGAGAGGAGGAGTAAAGAGAGTTAGAAAGTAGAGAGAAAGAGAGAGAGTCAGAGAGAGACGAGAGAGAGGAGAGAGAGAGGAAGAGAGAGAGAGTAGAGAGAGAGAGAGACGAGAGAGGAGAGAGAGAGAGAAGAGAAGAGAGAGATTTTCGAATAAATTTTTTTTCCGTTTGTATCTATTTCTTGGCAAAATGCGCTCAAAATCTTACGAGGAACACATCCTTGCCCACCACAACTGAGGTGATGAAAGACTTGGTTTGTCCTGTACACAGGCCTCACTGAAAGATAGCGACACCACATACTGATAAAATAACATATATTCTTCCTGAAGGAGACTTTGGAGATAATTGTCATTAGCCATTGTCCTACCCTTAAAAGTCCACCAGGTGGTGAGAGAAAGCATAGCAATGTAAATTAGGAAAATTCCTGTCTCAGCAGAATAGCGCAAGATAGCGGCAGTTCCCCGCTCCCAGTGAATGACCTAACAGACACGGAGGTCATAAGTCTCATCCACAACCATACCTGTAACAGCAGTAAAACATCTCACAATCTGTTATATTGTAGAGCCAAAGGTCACAAAGAACACTTTCATTGGCGACTGTTAGGATAAAAGATATACTTATTCCAGTGGTATTGAGTATATGAACTTTTTAGTGGTCCCATTAAAACAAATGCTATAGAGTATTCTTGTCATAATCTATGCAATGACTGATGCTGAATTCATTGAATGCTATTTTCACCACCACATACCAAAAGTTTAAAGAATAAATCCAAATGGGCAACTCCGAGAGAATGCACTGGTACACATAGGAAATATTTCTTATAATTGGAAGAAACAATTTTATACAACATATTTCGATCCCAATATTACTTTCCAATTATTTCAACAGCATATTTCTACTTACCGCTACTACCTAGATTACGATCAATCAAACTCTACTGAATTACTATATAACTCCACATTTACCATAATTATAACAATTATTCGCCTTTCATTATGTTGACGCATCATTACATATATGAGTATTCTCATACCTTGCTGAAAGCTTTGCGTCAGTAAGCATCTTCTTTCAGCTTGCTCGTATGTATACAGCCCGCTTGCACCATACCCTACATTAGCAGCAAAAATTATTCATCAGTACGTGCATCAGAAATATTTAACATACGGTTAACATTCTTTTTGAAGAATGTATCGAGTGGTAAACGGGTTAATCATTCTTTTGAAGGATTTATTGACGTGAAACTCTGGACATTTTACTCACAAGCAAATAAAAGTGCGTGTTTTCGGATTTATTGATGTGACATTCTCGTTCACAATTTAATTTCATTCCAATCCAAAAACAATTGTAATAAAGGACATCGGAATTATCTATAAATACAAATCATGATAATGAATCTTAATAGTATTCCATAGTACTGAATCCATTTGAGCTGAGTCAGCATTTCATTTTTTAAAAATAACAAATTAAAGGTTATGCTATACAAATATACAATTGATCAAATGTTGGCAATAAAAAGTAAGGATAAGGGCAACTACAAACAAGAATATAATGATTTCACTAAGTGAAATATTTTATTTGAGGAGCTGGACTATTCTAAATTCCAAGTTTCACCTATATACTGTCTTTCATGACTTCCATGGCTATATAGTACATTTAAAGCCAGTCTGCATTTCAAGCAGACAAGCATTGATTTGATTTAGAATAAGTTTGACAGCCACGTTAATTACATAATTCATATTAATGTCGTTGGCTGCTTATAGAATTTTCGAGAGAAAAATAATCATCGATGTCAGAAGACAACTCGTCATTGTTGTTTGTGATTCTGTGGTCAACAAGTGAAAGAAAATGGAACATGAAATCCAAAAAGAATTTAACCAATGAAAATATAGATGTCCCATTAATTACCTTTAATCATATTCATGTAAATCCAGTTCACCGCAAGAAATCTCCTTCACAGAATTTCAAGTACTCATTCCAAAAACGTAAACAATTTCATTATTCACCACAAAAATACAATTTTCAAAAGAAGGTATTGTGAAGACTAGTGGGCGGATTTTGGGGTTTGAAGCAGTCATTCATAAAATATCTCATGATTTGTTTCTCCGTTCATTAAATGAACCTTCAAATCCCATATATTGACTACTTTCCAGATTCCGGATAAATGATGAGTTGATTGTTTTACGTTCCGTCTAGAATTTTTCACTCATATTGAGACGTCACCAGTTGTGGGTAATGTACATTAAAGCGCTCAGGGCCGTAGCAATGAGGGTTCTGTTGCGTGCCCGTGAAAAGGAACCTCCGTTTTAAGGTCATTCTGAAAGACCCGTGAACTCTCGCTTCTAATGCTGAGTGTTATGGCGAAGAGCTATCCCTACCTATTTATCTTGGGTTGGACAAGGCCGTGGTACGAGAGGGACTCGATCTCACGACCTCCCTGTTCCGATGCAAACGCTTTACCACGATTACGGATAGAATTATTAATATCAATGTAAAAATAAATATCATATAAACTTCCTTTGTGTGATCTATATTACTGTCAGAAAGGTTAAAATAAAATACATTCTACATAGAATTACTGTACATTTTTTTTTATCACGCGCAATGTTTCTTATATATTTGAAACTTCGTACATTACAAATATAATTTTAATGTTCTTATATTGTGCACACTTTCGGGTTTTTCTTATGTCAGAATATTTTGCAACTTACTGAAATACATCAAATCATTCTATGATTGAAATTTTCGAAAATACATCAGATATTTACTAAAACGCATCACGCCGGCATACTTTATGAAGTGTGTTAAAATGAAGTTTTAATTCGTACATGTATGCATATTTGATATTCCCTCTCGTTCTATTTCCCAATCATTAAATTTACATCGTGGCTGTATTGATACAATTTTTATAAGTGCAACGCATTCGTGAAGAAATGCGTAAAAACTGAAAATGTCAATATTGTGGAATGGACTGTTCAGTCTAATTCAACTCACCTTACTAAATCGTATCTAGTAGGTTAAGACCGGTAAAACGCAACGGGTGTAGGTTCAAACCCCTGCCGGTTCAAACCCCTACCGGTATTTAAAAACGTATATATAGGATAAGACCGATAAATTGTATTCCCTGTAGGTTAAGACCGGTTAATCTCGTTCTGAATAGGATCAGACCCAAAAGAAGACTGGTAAAACGAAGGATATGTAGGTTTCCGTCCGGTAAAACGAGATCATAGTTGTTCAAACTCGGACGTAAACCAGTAAAGTGGAAGATTTAGAGGTTCAGATTGATAACACGTGACAACATGTAGGGTCAGTTTGGTCATTCTACATTTTACAAGTTTAGTCCAATCGATATTATGTTTACCAGTCTAAATCTACCACGACCACAGGAAGACTGAAGTCGCTGTACCCGTGTGGACTAACAGGGACCTGTCACTGTACCGGTGTGAGCTACAGGAACCTGTCACTGTACCGGTGTGAGACTACAGGGACCTGTCACTGTATCCGGTGTGAGACTACAGGGACCTGTCACTGTACCGGGTGAAACTACAGGGACCTGTCACTGTTACCGGTGTGAAACTACAGGGACCTGTCACTGTACCGGTGTGAGACTACAGGGACCACGCCTTCTGGTAAATCACTCACCTTGTGGCCTACCCAACTCTCTATCGGCGGACTTAACGGAAGAGTTTCAGCATCAGCTTTCAAATCTGTAAGTACGTCCTAATCCAACAACAGAAACAGGTGTACAAATTAGATGACATTTTGTAATCTTTCTGTTCAAAATAAACAAATAACTATCATTCTTAATATCAATTACATCACTAGCAAAAAGAACGTACGAAAAGACAAGTTCATAATGATACTGAACATAAAATCAGTTCTGTATTTTAAAAAAGTAGCTAAAACACTTTGGTGCAACCCAAAATGAAGATTTTAGCTTATGTTGGTCTGATTAGTAATGATATTGTTTGCAGCAAGTATGTTTTTTTCGGGTCAATTCAAAGGGATTGGAAATAAGTTCTACCAAAAATTACTACCGTCTTTCTCTTTAAAACATTTATTATCACCATGATTCATAAAATGTTTAAAATATATTGCACTTGGATTCCATTGTTACCTGTAGTGCAGGTGGTATCCTCGTACACAATTCATCTTGTATTTATGGCTGATAGCAACATAGAAGTTGTTCCCCTATCTGGATATAAAACAAGATAAGAGAGGTAACTCGTATCAATATCAGTCTTCGATAGACTGGTACATTTGAAAAGGAATGTAACATCAGAGAAAAACGTTGAATGGAATATTAAGCAATCTTTAAAATTAACTTTATTTATTAAAATGTTTTAATGGCAAGTAATCTGAAAGAAAAGTTAAAAACCCTACTGGGTTTCAACCCGCAATTCAGCAGCCGACGCGCTATTCTACTGAGCTACTCGGCTAGGATGGATTATTGGACAAATATACCTGATATTGATATTTTAATCCGTTTTAAAAGAAAGTTAGCCATTATGACAATGTAAGCAGATCACTTCTTAACTAGTCAATTACACAAACACGCTAGTCTACCAAGGTTAACAGTAACGTCGGTGAATCGGTTATTAAACGCGTGGAATACCGTGATATTCGTATTAAAACGATTTAACCGGCAGTTTACATTTTCTGTTGTATTACCCTCAGGTGAAAGCAGGAATCTAGAATAGATATGTTGCACCACCGACAATAGTATGTACCCACATCAAACATGATACGGTAGGCGTACCGATAGGGCAGGCCACCCTGGCGGAAGCTGAACAAGTTAAAGGAAGAGTCCATCACGAAATAACACTTACAGCAAGTTATCCTGACAAACTCGGGATAAAAGGTTTGGATACGACAAACAGCAACATCTACCAAAAAATGATTCGTAACCCATTATACAACAGATACAAAAAATATCGTAAACCATTTTACAGACCATTAGTAAAAACTGTCAGGAATTACACAACACAACCATAAATAAGACACAGTACAAGGCATATAATACCTAATTTGCATAAAAGTCCAACTGTTTGAGATCAGTATCTGTATGCTCCTAATATTCACCATAATTGTTTAATAATAAGATAATATACATCAAAGGGGAAGTGTTTCCATGTTTGTTACGATTTCATTCTAAAGACCCATTATCTGTCACTTATAATGTAGGTCTTTGCGAGGGAACAGTAGATTCTTATAATATCAGTATACTATAGTATCATATTTCCATTCGCAAATATTAAAGAAAGAAGAAATAAATGACACAGAGAAAGAACGGACAGAATATTAATGAAATGTGTCCGTTTCTTTTTTGTATCAACGACATTACTCCTATCATAAATTAGTACACCCCCTGAGACAAAGAGTCGCTTTAACATTAGAGCCAAGGCTTAGGTGGATTGTTTGCATTTAGACAATATACAAGGGCAGGATATTTACATGAATCATAGATATCATGTCAGAATCTAATTGAAGTTTTGTCCGTCGAGTTCAACCACATTGGTATAGTTTGATTTACCCATCTTTTCTAAATTTATGAAAAATAGAATGCGGACAGCAGAATTATCCATTTCGCATTGAAAAGAACACCGAGAGTCATTCCTTCAAATGTTCCCGCATTATTTCCGTTGTTGAAATGTGACAATGCGTTTTTAGCCTTAGGTTTAGGGCAGAATACCGCAACAGTTTTGGCATCGCGTTTCATCATGGACTGACAGGCAAGGCCACCATAGCTGGCTAAAGCTTAACCCAATATAGTGGATCAGCCTTGCGGGTAGCTGCGCCAAAAACCTCGGGGGCTGACTCAGCTGCAGGAAGGACTGGTAGGAAGCGATTGCGGAGTCCCAGAATATGGTAGCTCATAACGTCATTGTTACCTTGTAAGTGAGCGTAGCAATGTGGCAATTCCTCATGCACTCAAATATCGAATTTTACAATAACGTTCTACAAGAATTACGATCGTATCATTCAATCACAAAATATACTAAAAAAATAAAATAGAGAGTATAGTCAGTGTTTCGTTCAAAAAAACGTTATTACACGAGTTTCGAAAGTCCACTTTCTCTGCAAATTGACGCATGTTTACAGTCTATATGGTTGGTCAGGCTGATGCTGTTCATACCGTGTTTGAACTTACCATGTAAATATGTTTTCAAATCAGTGCCCATAATATTTCAAGCTCGCATCAAAGCAATAGGGGAATAAAATCGCTCAATTTAAATTGTATTCAAGAGGAGCAGAAGAGTGAAAGCAAAATACACTATTTTGAATGAGCAAAGACTTGAGAGAGAGAGAGCGTACATGATATTCGCCATACACACCTCCACCCATGATCTAGCTTAATGCTAGACCACTATCATAGAAGTTAAATTAACTCGGCTTTATAGAAATCAATTAAAATCAAATCCAGTTGAACACGCTATGATGGTAAAACGCCACTGTTTGACTTCACGATACACCTGGCAATCTCAATTTTCGTTGCGCTGAAATGCATGGCTTCAGCTCTCGCAAGAGGCGCATAAGCGACATGGTAACAAAAATTTCTTGTCAAATATCGACAGCTTGATGATTTCATAGACTCGACACAAACACTTAGATGACAAACGATGACGAATCTCAGCTCTCAAGCGTCTAATTTCCCATTATTTTTAGCGTAGCAATAGTTGGCATCTCGACGCTGCATAGTGGGTGTGTGCATGTCTCTCAACTTTTTTGAGTAGCCAACGAGCTTGTTTGATTGCAATTGTGTAGAGACGCGCGTTTTCATTCACGTGATTTTCGACTACAGATTAGCCCCGTTATATAGGTCTCAGGCAGCGAGTGTCGACAGGTCGACAGGGGATGCTTCAGCTCCTCCTACGGCACCTGATCCGCACCTCTTGGTGTGTTCATAGGGTCGCAGTGTTTAGCTCACTCTTGCCTTCTGTATTTTCTATTTGGGACTAATCGAGAATTGATCACTGTTCGTTCTATCTTGGCTTTTATAGGCTCTGACATGAAAAAGTGAAGATAACAACTGTGATCAATCTCATAAATCCCACGAAGGTGTACGGCAAACACGGTGATATCGGGTACCTCGGATGAGTAAGCATCCCAAGTCGACAGGTCACATTTGTTATGAGCCCTATAACTCAATGAAATTAAAGGAGTCATCCGCTGTCAACATCACGCTGAAAAGAACGGACTAACACTTGGAATGAAACTCGTCAAACAGCATTCCAACGAACGATAAGTTGTGTTTTGTAAATAGGACCATTGCATCAACCACATAATTT
>CAJDSM010013487.1:0-11985 GCA_903981925.1 Ostrea lurida | reverse complement strand
AAAAAAAGGTCACAATATATTAACATGTATATTTTTTCACCTATATTTATTCACATTTATAATAAGTAAATATGAATGATTAAATACATGTATGAGTATTTATAAGAATTACATAAGATAATTTGGAGCCGTTCAGTGCCCTAATAAATCACTTATCTGTTGGTTTCTTTAACACTTCATTGCATATTCACTGCTATGGTAGAATAAACAACTCTGGACTGTTAATAAAAATCATATCATTTGATAATTTGGAGCAATTACATACCCCTGAATTATCCCAAAACTTCCCTTTCATCATCAGCTATAAAAACTAACTACTCCTTTGTTTTTGGAACGTTTCATTTCATGTCCACTGTACATAGGTGTATATTGGATAGTTTGGAGCCATACAATTATCCCAAGAGTCCCTTTCATTGCCCCTTGGCTTATAAATATTACTTCTGATAGGTCTTATTTGTTTTTTAACACTTCATTTGATGTTCACTGTAGACTCTGAGTATGGTAGAATAACCAACTAGAGATTTTTTATTCCCATAAACTAGACAAACTTAAAAGTAAAAGAAAATTGAGAAAAAACTGGGCTTTGTTACCTTTTTACATATAAGGAAAAACCTTTTCTCTATCGCTATAACAAACATGGAAATCATCAGAAGTAACAAAGGGGGTACATACCCGGAATGCATTGCAACTAGTAATTTGGCAATATAAATATAGTGTGCCCTTTTTTCTTTGGCCTTTTTTTTCCTTGTGACTTTTTATCCGTGACTTTTTTATGACTTTTTTCCTGTGACTTTCTTTCCTGCACCCCATTTTGATATAGTTATTTCTGTTTCTTACAGAACACTTGATTATATCCTATGATAATATGTAATTGACTGCTAGTGAATGGTCAGATGGATTCACGCTGTTGTTTCTATTTTCTGTTCAGCCAAAGCCATTGCTTTGTAAAGTACAAGTAGTGCAATACAGTCAACCCCCGTCTGGTGAAGTACACCAATATAAACGTTCTTCGTTTGGATGATACCGATTTGAGAAGCAGAAAAATGGTCTAGGAAAGCAGTGAGTGCTAAACAGAACGTTGCAGACATTGCAGACACAAGTATGAAGTCGGAGACATCAGAGTTCAAGATATGTCGATGACAATAAAAACAATGGGTGAAGAGACTTCAGGTCTTAGAATACAACAGACATTTCATGATCAACCAAATAAGAACACTCCGTTTGAATAATTGCTTGTTTTACTTCACGTCGAATTTTTTTACTCATATTGAGACGTCACCAGTAAGGTGAAGTACCACAAATATAGATCTATGCTTAGCAAATTGAGAGCAAACTAAGAATATAAGCTGAAACACAATTCAAACTTCTGTATAGAATCTATTTGGACAAAGGTTTAAGTTTGTTGATACTTTGAGGTTCGAATGACTTCAGGCTGTCCATCCAGAAACATACTTCTTCTCACAGACGTCGCAACCGATGAGCTAGATGCAGTGAATTAATTTTGCAGGGGAAGTTTCCCCAATATCTTATAACTACGACCTGTGACAGGACTGCTAAAGCTCTCAGTGTCTGAGCAATATTTGCATAGTCTGAGTATGTTTTGAAATCTAAATAGGTAAAGGGTTATCCAGTGTAGTTGTGTCTGCCAGAAACAGTGCTGACAACAGACCTTCGCAAACGGGTCAATAGCCACCAGTCCTCTGTCAAAACACCCAGAAAAGATTTCTCTTTAGCTGCATACTGGTATTTCAATGATAGTAATCATGGGAGGACATGACAATAATAGATATTGACCATGACCCAAGATGGTCAGACACTGATCGAAAGAAAGGGAAAATTCTGGATGCACAGGCTGAATGAAAAGGCGACAAATTTGAATATTATTAAACTACTGTCTACATAAGATTGAAATTGAATCAAATGTTGCAAAGTTCTTTTTGTTTTTCGAAGACAACTCTCAAATGCTTCACAAGGATACAATGTCGTTTCACGTATGCATTAATTTTCTCTCTCTTTCTTCCACGTACATTTATAATCAAACACTCTAATCAATTGCACTCTATAGATAATATCGATCATTAAACACAATAACACAATAAAAGATGTTGAATTAATTGCTACATATCCTTACTCACCAACATGAAAATGTCATCGACAGAACTGTCAATGTGACTGTTTTAACGATTTCGTGTCTGTTACAAGTGGGGATTATAAATAGTATATTATCGATAAAAAAAAAAAAAATCAAGACTATTCGCTTACATGTTGCATATGAATCGTGTCATTATGAAGAACGCTAGTTATTTCAGCGGAACTCTCTTTCCCGCCCTCCCACGGGGATGGGGGACATCGATTTCTAGTGTAGAACTATACGATGTAAAGATTTCGACAGGTTCTGTAAATATGTTCAAATAGATAGGTCTCGTCATCATATGCATTCAACAAGTGAATTGACATTCTTTTTTCAATCCACTGAATTCAAGGGTGGGTTTTTTAAGTTTTGGCTTTTTTCTCTTTTTTTGTGTCTGATTATTGTGTCCGAAATCTTTTTACTCATTGTATACTGGCATTGGATATATTATTTTATTTACCTGATCAAGAGATGACTCATGAAAAATATGACCGGTCGACAGGGGATGCTTACTCCTCCTAGCCACCTGATCCCACCTCTGGTATATCCAGGAGTCTGTGTTTGCCGATATCTTAATTTGTATTCCATCAGGATTTATTAGATTGACCTCTGTTCGTTATCTTCATCACTTCATGTACAGACGACAGACTTAAATTGTCACTCCTGAATTATGCTCAGTGCATATGGCCAAAGGGGTGGTGGTATAATTCTAGTAGAGTAGGAAAACCACACTCCTCCCCGATCAAAACAATTATTCCGAAAAACTCACTCTAAAGTTATATTTCCCACTCAAAAAACTTTAATATAGGATTTTCCTACAGAAACTGGCTCAAGAATCAGATTCCGCTTTACGGATTGTTGTCTAGAGTCGATTTGATCATATTCTAGCCTACACCCAAGCCAGTTTTCCTTCTTTAACAGTTGTCCTCTTTATAGAATTTTCTACATGTATTCCTTCAATCGTACAATGTGAACAATTATTGCGTTAAATATGGTCCCACCACATATCTATGCTCATCTATGTTATTTAATTGTCATCCGTACTTCACTTATTTTCCCAATTTTTTATAATTCAGTTCCGCAGTACTAAGACTATGAGCGACTTGTTAGAGAGAGAGAGAGAGAGGAGATGATGAGACAGAAGACGAGTGAGTGAGTAGAGCATGTAGAGGAGACGAGAGAGAGAGAGAGAGAGAGAGACACGAGACTTCGAATTATGACCCTACCCCCATTTGATTTTTGTATTCTTTTAACTTTAAAGGTTCGAGTTCGTGACGACCTGCATCCGCATCGATTATGATATAGAATTAAAATAATGGCCTAAGTAAAGTAATGGATCACTCTGCCATATGCACGCGAAGCGTTGAAAATAGGATTGGCACGTAAACCAGACAAATGGAAGTAATCTAATAAATCACCTTGTAAAATTTTTAAAAGTTATAAATAAAGCATGGCTATGATATTGTGGACATGATCAATTGCGTAGATGGACCTCAGAATCTTGTTAAGGTTTAGCTCGTATTCATTATTTAGCCTGCTGGTATCCTTCATGGCATAATAATACAATGTACATCAGTTTGATTTAGGCCACAATCAGACAATATACACCTATTCTTTAGCTGTTAATCGGTCCACATTCAGTTATGTTTTTTGAACGAAATGAATAATTGAAAAATACTGTTGTTTGGACATTTTAATATGGGTATGGAATGATAATGTACATATCGTAACACGGACAAACTCTATAAAGACTTCATATCTCTACATGTATGTAATTTCCGTTTCTGAAAGCTTATCTGTTCTCTTCATTGTTTTCCAGAATATGGCTAGAAGCATCAGTAATTGAACCAGGACGTATCGTCTATTTTAAACGCTCTATCAAGAACTAAGTATTTTCTCTACTGCAATTTAACATTTACACTACATTTCAATCGGTATAAAAGAATACTGGAATATCTGCGCGGGTCATACTGTTATAGAAACTTTCATTTACAAGTAGACAATCAATGTGTGTATTTTACACAGTACAGCAGTTAATTACCACACCTTGTCGAATCTCAATATTATTAATCTAAAAATTAAGAAGAGTAAGCACAGGGTAGATAGATATTGGATGAGATTCGAAATGTGTGTGTGGTAATTAAGCGTGTATGGAGCAAGAGCGAGATTTGCCTTCAGTATACGTGCCAGACATGGCAAGCTTCAAACGGAAGCCACTCGATTGCACGCGCCATTTATTTATATAGAGAAATTAATGTTGCATTTTATTATACGCAAGAATATTATTCGCGATTTAATACAAGCAACAATCTTGCGTTTAACACCAAAAACTACTGCGTTTAAGCGAAAAGTGAATGTATTCAGCGTTTACACGATAAGGATTAATTCTTAGTGTATCGTATCGAAAAGTACGCGCTCGCTGCTGACTCGCAAAAATACACCAGAATGTACAAATAAATCGCTGTTTAGAGATTACGTGGTGGCTGATTCCCTCTTAAATTAATCAAAAGGATGGCATCAAAAGCGGGTATCGTGCGGAAGAGTAACCAGTGGATTAGCAGATGTTTGTTAGCGTGAGATAACAGAGGTTCATGACTGACAGAGAAGCTGGGATCCCTCTGAATATCTTAGAAGAATAACCCAGAGAGAGAGAACGCAGAGTGGAAAGACATAAGGCTCCGTTCGCAAAATCTTATGCCAAGGGACTAAATTTCTTGTGGGGCAACTCGCACAGTCCGATTCATATGCTAAATGGAGAATTACGGCTTTGTCATACAAATGAGTTAGTATTGAAAGGATATTCCAGGAAAATATTATGAAGTGTTGCCAGATAACTTTCACTCAACGAGAGAAACCCAGTATTGTACGCCGTGGCTTGATTCTACATCGGGTTGAAAAACTTACTGGCCATATCACTAGGAAACATAGAGGGTGGATTGCTGGACATGATGTAAAATATACTCTAGGTGCAGAGAAGTTTTATTTAGACAGATAGTGGTTTTATTTATTTATGGGAACCAAGAGGTGTAACCAATGTGAGTTCATTATTTGGCGCCATTTGAGGAATGGGTGCTGTGTCTTTTTTGGCTAGAGTTTTTTGTTTAAGAAATGCTAGGGCGCAATTCGCGGGAAACCTCATAAAAAAAATAGAAGTTGTCTCAGTTTGTATCCTCAAATTAGAAGAATTTGTGTCACGCTATGTATATAAGACAATTTTTAATTGGCGTGTAATATAAATGTACATATACGACTTATTAAAATTTCATGTGGATGTGGTCTTTCATAGTAAGTATCACGTCATCGCACGTTGACATAGCGCTCACGAATGTACATGAATCGAATACCATAGGAAATTCAAACTTCCGGGCTGCTGAGATCGCCCAATGGATGTGATATAGTATTGACATTGAATTGTTTCACCTCATGCTCTACTTTGGGGTACATATGTACCGGAAATGCTTAGGAATACTCCAATGAACACCCGCATTAATATATATCCGACATTCCTATTCTTGAAATCCAATACAAATTCGTATATACTATTCGAATCCCGTAGGGATACGGGTTAGAATGGTTACAGATAGAAGACAGGAAATTGGGGGCTCGGTCGATTATCGGAGAAACCGGAAATAAACACCGAGGCCATGGGCGCCGTGCAGCAGAGAGCGAGTAGTAAGAGCAATGAATTAACGAGCTAAATCTCGCAGACACTCATGTCACCGGATTCTGGTGACGTTCCCATACGCGGCTTGAGGAGTGAAATAATTCCAAATCAATCATGATATTTTCGTATATTTTTCAATACAATTGTATAGAAATTTACATTTCATCACAAACATTAATAGTTGATATCCATGTCTATTGCTATTGGTAATACCTGGCTTCGTAAATATTAATGTTTGTCTTTGTTATCAAGCCACAGAGAGACTATTCTTCCCCTCCCACTCTGATTAGAAAATAACTTACCATCCTATCTGATAATATAGTAAATGTTCAAATGTTAGATTATCTTTGTGGTCCTGCTCGTCATACCAAGGATATAGTGGAAGACGGCACACGCCTTATTACTCACTCGCATATCCCGAATTTTGACAAGGTTATAGGCATCAGAATACAACAAAACTGTGTGAAATCTTAAGGATAAGTACAAGCGAATGGTGATATAATTATGGAGAATCTGATCAGTCGCAGACACTCCTTCGTAAACAATAATAATTTCTTCGTCCAGATCAAAAAAATCGGGGGAAAGTTTCATGTTGGAAAATGCTACAAATACAACCGAACTGTCGCTCGCGAAAGAACGGATACATTTATTGCTTTATGTAAACCGCAATCTTCACGCGAATGTCTGTCTGTAGGAACTTTTGTGACGTGATGTAATTCATGACTGGGGTATGTGTGTATTATGAGTGTAGCGGTGCCTGTGGGAGAGCAGAGGGTGTAGGGGGGGGGGGGCAAGGGAAGTCCAATGATATGTTTTTTTGCCTCGCTCCCGTCCATCTCTATGCTATGTAATCTTTTATATCTGGCATCATGCACATAATTTAGAATCACCTCGGTCACTTTTTATTTCGCAAATATGTCATATAATGTTTTCTTGTTCACGTTTTATTTAGATTCCCCCCCCCCACATCACATCACACACTCAGTTGAGTGGTTCCATTAGCTTTTTTTTTATTCTGCGTTGTTGCATTATACTTTTAGGACAAGTTTGCTCCGCCTCCGCACTCTTAAAGACAGTCTCAGACGCACCTATATGAAATTAATATATTAAGTCTCAACTTGAAACGAGTCATGTTACGAACCGTGGCGTTCCAGTAACACATACACGTCCCTCCTCCCCAAACCCCCTCTCTGGGGATTTTCTCTACACACTCAATGATATTTTTGGAAAGGTGTCGACACAGAATAAGGGGCTCACAAACACGCACGCGAATGTTTGCACATTTCTATGGTTGGGGCGTTTCAAGATATGATTTAATTTGAAAGATATCAGATTATTTTTTTGGCAAATTCAGTATAACCTTACTGTGTTCCATATTAGCAACATAATTACCTGTATTAACTGCAGGACGGAACGCAATAGCTTTTAGAGTTTTGCAGACATCAGATTTAGCATTTTGAGAATAGAGAGAGAACAGGAAAGTAGCAGAATAGATTTGACTTGCGAGATACATTTCTCCTCGGTTGTTGCCTTGCCAATTGCTACCATTCAGTTCCAAAACTGTATCGTACCTTATAATCATTGATTGCCACTACGTATGGTGGGATGATAAAAGGCTTCGCAAGCTATGTAGTAAGGTGCGATGTAACTGGTTATTTATACAAGTGTATGAATCTTTGACTATAATACACATATCTTGAATTAGCACTCTAAGTTAATATAACTTCCAATCTGAAATATTAATTAACTGGCTTGTTTCGCATGTTGATGTACTTAGAGGTCATTAATGCGTATCACACATCAGCCAAGGGAACGCTCGTGGACGTTCGTTGGGATAAATTATAGCTGCAAATAGATGAGAAATGAATAATACAGAATAATATTTAGCAGATAGAGAATGGGACCATTATATAAAAACAACTGAATAATTCTTAATTTCATTTATGAATTTGATGAAATATATTCTATATTTATATAAAAGATAAATAATATTAGTGCTTGCCCATATCGTAACAATTAATTATAGCTGTTTCTTTTTTATTTTCCTGATGACATTTTATGTTAACGATTATCGTACATAAAGTCCAATGCATAAGAAAAACATTTTAGGCACTCTGTTTCATAAGCCTAACTCATCAAATTAAAATCAGCTATAAAGACTTGTCGCTATCAATTAGAAAGGTTGTAATTTGGATGGTGACAGTAATCTATTCAAAGCTTCATGGTTTTCAAAAATTGTAATGAGGTCTGGCACTCTCGGAAGGTAGAATAATTCAAATTCAAGGCGAAGTTTATAGCATTTGTGTCAGTCAAATCATTTAATTCAAAAAAAACATATACACGAGCTGTATTGGAAAAACACGGGACCTCGCATGCTGAAAAGGCGTAGGTAGGAATCAGGTCGCCTCTGGGAGGAGTTAAGCATTATTGCTCAGCACCGATCATCACCGCCGTGAGCCTTACTCGAAATAATTAAACGGGAATTACCGTATGTGAGAAATCTAGTAGGAAAATGACTAGTCGTAATGAAACAAATGGGTATTGATACAAATCATAGTAACTATGACTTAGAATGATTGTAATAGAAGTGGTCATTATAGGCGACACCGAATTGTGAAAGATGATTGATACTTTAAACGATGAGCTGTTTATGATAACCTGGCTGCCAGCTTGCATCTTTGTACTTGACTAGGTAGTTGGCCTCGCTTTAAAAAAAGTCCGCATACGCATAGCAGCTCTTGCGATATCGAATCAAACTGGGAGATATACACACCATAAGCAGGTGATAGTGGTATATTACTACATAGAAAAGAAAGGTGTCGAAACGTAGGTTCGGCAAAAGTCAACAGTTCATCACGCTTAATCATATATGTAGTTGTCAGTCTGGCCATTAGAGTCAAAATGTTAATAAATATCCAAAATAGAAGCAATATGTCAGATTCTGTGGTGTCCTTTTTGTCGAGTCTTCGGGATATATCAAATGAACTAATTTGTGAAAATGATGATTGTTAATGATACACGATCATTATATACCTATATGTAAGGTTGGAAGGACACGGAAGTTTTTGTTTTCATCGCCGTAACACGTTTCTGTAAAATTCTGCTTCATTTAATGAATACAAAAATAAGTCTGCCGATAAGGGGGCACTTAGTGCCCATAGGAATACATCGGTACGACGCATTGTTGGATAGACCTGGTCTCCCAAAGACCCACATACATTAATATTATTATTTAGGAATCCAAGCATCCGCGCTCTTATATCTACTTCTAGAATCAAAGGATAGTAAAGACATGTATTCGATGTATTCAAACAGTAAACCGCACACTTTCGTGTTTGCCAATTTTGAACATATTAACTAGAGATTAAAATTATTCTAAGTTATAGAGTATGCAAAGTATATGAGAGCGTACGATCGAGTAACAACCAATTTCAATAATTGATAAAAGACGTTCTTTTTAACCAGTGTAGACAGACATAAGTTATCCGATTCGATCTATTAAAACTCTCTAAAGGACAATTGGGTGAGAATAGAAACTGATAACGTTTAAAAAAAAAATACAAATAGAAGACAAACAAAAATCCATAATAATACAGAATTGCATCACAGCATGAATAGCACTCACCACAATCTACCCGAGATGAAAAGTAGACTATGACATAATATACATTACGATCAAGCGTATACTGAGATATATTATTATGTTGTTTAAAGAGGTGATCTGAAGAAAGATAACTTTCTCTTTGGTCTGAAATGACCTGACATCGGACACTCAAGAGTAGACACAACTCAGTAAAACAGTAATAATCAATGTTGAATTTCAGAAGCATCATGGAAAGGAAAATTACATCTTGCAGTGATTTTGTCTAGTTGCTGAAGTTGATAAGACAATTAATCATAAGACGCCAGTAAAGAAGATAACTGAACAGTGATTAAGTTCGTATGCTACTCTCCAAAGTAGTATAGAAAAACAGTAGTTTGGGTCAACACGGTGGTACCAACATAGAAGTACACCATAGGTTGGATCAAGGTGTCTTAAGATAGCGCACTCACTCACACTTGGCGAAAATGTGTAGGAAGCATCAGCGGATGGGTAATTGTTCGATTGTGAGGTAGATTCTTTGCAGGTGTAACGCACCATCTGAAGAAAATAAATGAGCGCGAGTGGACTTCCACATGTGCTTATTTGGATTACAATTCGTTCCCGGAATTATGTTACGATATGTCAAAAATGCTCATAACTCATAAACTTCGATATATATGTACCTAGCCTTGATATCAAACTTGAGGATGAGGTTCTTTAGGAAGTAGGCTCGCCTGAGCTTTTGAGCCCAACTGCGCAGGATGCATATTAAACTAAGGGTTCATCACTATTAAGCCTTGGTTGGAAGAGCTTGGCACATCTATTTACTGAACTTATTCAGTTGGATAAATTTTGGTGTCAATTCCACACACTTTTGAAGGGTTTTGTGTAGGGGAACTCATATTTTGTTGTGTCAGGAGGGAGTTGATTATCGACAAAGTTTCAAAGATCTGTGATTTGGCTGTTACATCAACGTCATACAATAAACTTCTACTTTTGTATGCTTAAGGTTAATTAGCTTATCAGTTTAAAAACTATGTTGCATTCAAGTACTCCTGAGATCATGAGAGACCTAGGGTAAAACAATGTAATTTATTAAATTTGGTTGATGTATTTTCCCAACCAGAACACCGATTCTTAAAAAAATACGCTCCGGAAATTAATTTACAATGAAATCTGTGTTAAAATTCAAATATTTTTGGCCAAATAAATTTAAAAAATCGACCTTTACCCCAACTTTTTTTTACTTCCATTTATATATTTTAAGACAAGATTTTGACAAATTGGCTAGGAAATTCTTTAAATACTTGAATTACTACCAATGCAGATTTATATTGAAAACGTGTTGCAAAGTCGATTAATATGAGTGTATTCTCCCGAAATGCATGTGCAAAAAGGTCAGTATTTTTTTCTGCACATTGTATGTTATTAAAGAGTTTTTATTATAAGTCTTGTTAGTCGTGTACGGTAAACAGAGACTGATTTATGTTTTATTCCTAATGCTAAGATGTGAGTCTCATGTAGTTGGTTCTATGATTTGTTTACAGGAACAGACAATCACACGCTTTAAATGAAAAATAAATATTCAATTAAATTTTAAGGTGCAAAAGGCATGTTTAAAACACTGTAGCGTCAATAAAAGCATTCAACACTCGTCTGGGCCAACATCAGTTTTTTCTATTTAATTTTCTCCAATCTCCCTTGAGTGTAGAAATAAAAAACACTTACCCTATAAATAGTTGTATTAACTAGCCTCAGGAGCGAACCCCATTAAAGATTGCATGCTTGCAAAAATGGACCCATAAATAATGAATGTTGTGTTGGTAAATTGTTTTCTTACTTATTTCAGACACATCTGTCAATATGTATTATCTGGTTGCCCTGACAAAGACTCGAAGCACAGATCGTCCCACTTGGATCAAATAAACAATAGTCAGACAGCTGATTTACAATTAGTGTCTTGGATGGACAGCTACTAGACAGTTGTATGTTGCAAGGGGTGTCAACAGTCACGTTTAAAAGAGCATGCATCTTCGCGTAAATTTCGGTAGAGACGTTTAAAAATTTTAATTAGTCTTATCCGAGAATTCAAAAGTGGCTGTCTGATTAAGCTCTTTCATGGGTTGGTTAAGTACTTCGCATTGAATGCTTTCTCGCATGGCACGGTTTTTCCTACAACTCTTTGGTTTGAG
The DNA here is from genome assembly GCA_903981925.1 of Ostrea lurida. Lineage (NCBI taxonomy): Eukaryota > Metazoa > Mollusca > Bivalvia > Ostreida > Ostreidae > Ostrea > Ostrea lurida. Next base: position 415 of record CAJDSM010013487.1, on the reverse strand, counting down.
CTCGACGGGATAGTTCCTTTAAACCTGATCAAGACTATGGTTCACGGCGGGTGTGACGGTCAACAGGGGGATGCTTAACTTCTCCTAGGCGACCTGATCACCCTGGTGGTGTCAGGGTCCGTGATTGCCCAATCTCTTGTTTTTTTGTATTCCGAGGACTTACGAGATGAATCACTGTTCCGTTATATCTTTTGCCTTTACACTAAATAACGCAGTCCTTTTAAGACATTGTTACATTTTCCAAAGGTTATGCAGAAATTAAGATTAATAGAGTATCACATTAAGAGGTTCTCCATTTTTCAGTGATTTTTAAAAGTAACAAGACTAATGTCCGTAGCCTGGAAACTCATGATCATTATTCAGATCCACATCTTATCGTCAAGACGCAAACTATAATATAAGAAGGGGGGTTACA
>CAJDSM010013486.1:0-11802 GCA_903981925.1 Ostrea lurida | reverse complement strand
GAGAGAGAGAGAGAGAGAGAATTTTATCATTTTAAATCCCTATCTGTATAACTAATTCATCAAACAAAATATGCGGTATATTCAAAGCAATTATTTCCTGTATTGGGCTAATAATTACAATCTGTACTGAATAAATACAAGCCACTGATCCACTGATCATCGGCACGTATCTAATCCAGTCAATCAAAATAACACGGGGATCATTTTCCATGTATAATGGCTTTTTAAAAATATTGGCCTGAGGGATGTGCAAGATTATCATCTCTTATCGGGAAACTTTTTTTGGATGCTGATTAAGGCAGTCTCAGATATCACATGGACTGTATGAAAATCTGGTTTTGAATGGTTTTGTGATTTAACAAATGGCATCATTCTTACACAGATATATTTGAATATGATTTTACCATAGTGCATAGCCGTGAGTTTGGGAGGCTGATAAATCTTGGGTTTCTTTTCTTCTCCTTCAGATTCTGATTCAGACTCATCATCAAGCTGGAAAAAAAAATCATTCATGTACATGTAAGGCCTAAATGTTCTTTCAAGTGTCAAATGAATAAATCAAAATTGTATAAAAACAAATTTGAACCATTAATTTGTTAATCAGATTGAAGTGTTTGAATTAAATAAATTAAAAAAACTACCAAATTTAAACTGTTCATTCATCAAGAGCCATCATTTCACGTGGATCGTATATGAGGAAACTGTCACTACTCAGTCCCTTTACAACATTACAATAAACAATTGTGATTAAGTTCATACTTATAATTCCCTGATGTCTAATTACAAAATATCTTCCAACAAACCTTGCTTATTAAGTTTTCAGGGTTCGCTCTGTATCTTAGAGGGTCTGAGGAATCTGGAATGGAGAGTAATCAGAATAAGGGACATGCTCCAATATACACACTGTGATAATTCTCTGAATTCTCTGTTTTATGCAGAACTTACCTATACCACCTGTGGCTGCCGTTCTAACCACTTTGTCAACTTGATATTTCAATTTTTTGTCTATTGGTCTCATTTTTTCAAGAACCTAAAATTAACAGAACATATTATTTTCTAATTACATGTAATTTAAAAAATTAGAATTTGCATACACTCTAGCAGCATATATATCCGTTCCAAATTCATAATACATGTATATAATTTGATATTTAAACAAGATGTGTTTGTGAAACACCGAGGGATGCCCCCGTATTCCCAATGCACAGTGGAAGAGGCCTTGTCATTAAGGATTATGCATTGAAATATGAAAGGTTCTATCCACTATACCATTCAAAAGTATGGGCCATGTATAAACGTTTTAAAATGTAGGTCAAATCAAGGTTAAGAAGTCAAACATATTTAAGTACAGAATAAACAGGACTCGTCAAAGGGAATACCAATGGGCAATTTGAATGCCCTAACTCTTGCCATTCAAGTTATGCGTAATGTTTAAAGTTTTGAAAAGTGGTCTAAGTCAAAATCAAGGTCAGGAGGTCAAAATGTTTTGTACCCAAGAAAGGTCTTGTCATAAGGAACAACATGTGAATATTAAACCCTAATACTTACCATTCAAAAGTTAGGTAGCTAAGGTTAAAGTTTTTTGAAAAGATGGTCAACTTCAAGGTCAAATGTCAGGAGGTCAAAATGTTTGGTACCCAGAAAAGGTCTTGTCATAAGAACATACTGTGAAATTAAAGCCCTAGTACTTACATTCAAAGTTATAGCTAAAGTTAAAGTTTTTGAAAAGTAGGTCAACTTCAAGGTCAAAGTCAGGAGGTCACACAATGTTGGTACCACGGAAAGGTCTGTCAATAAGAACATACATGTGAATATCAAAGCCTAGTACTTATCATTCAAAAGTTATAGCTAAAGTTAAAAGTTTTTGATAAGTAGGTCAAACTTCAAGGTCAAGGTCAGGAGGTCAACAATGTGGTACCACGGAAAGGTCTTGTCATAAGAAACATACATGTGAAATATCGAAGCCCTAGTACTTACCATTCAAAAGTTATAGCTAAGGTTAAAGTTTTTGAAAAGTAGGTAAAACTTCAAGGTCAAGGTCTGGAGGTCAAAAATTTTTGGTACCCACGGAAAAGTTTTTCATAAGAAACGATACATGTGAAATATCAAAGCCCTAGTACTTACCATTCAAAAGTTATAACTAAGGTTAAAGTTTTTGAAAAGTAAGTCAAACTTCAAGGTCAAGGTCAGAAGGTCAAAAAAATTTTGTACCCACGGAAAGGTCTTGTCATAAGGAACATACATGTGAAATATCAAAGCCCTAGTACTTACCATTCAAAAGATATAGCCAAGGTTAAAGTTTCAGAACAGAATGACAGACAGGACAAAAACAATATGCCCCCGATCTTCGATCACGGGGGCATAAAATTTTTTTTTAAAAATTAAGAAATCATTGACTACACATGATCGAGACACTAACTGTTCTGATTTCGACAAGTCTGTCGATGGACGGATCTCCTTCTATACTGGCTCCGCCGGATTTCTGCATTGTTATGTAGGTCAAATTTATCAGGTAGGTCAACAGGAGTTGATACTTCACTTCCAGAAAACTTATCCCCTAAAAACAAAGTAACATACTGAGATAACACATTAAAAAAAGTCTATGGTCACCCAATTGATTTAATTCATATCCCCAACCATATCAAGGATTTTTTCTCCGACACCTTCCGATACAACTTTCAAATTCAATCTGGGAAAATTTTGTTCTATCATTACTGATTTTTTACTTTTGTTTTTTGTCATGAATGACATGATTAAAAAATAATGTGCTGTCTGGAAAACCAATGGGACAGAATCGGGGACAGACAGACTGACAAAGAAAAAAGCTATAGTCCCCTCCGGTTACAAACTGGTAGGGGACTAATACATGTAACATGCTGCCCAATCCATTTTATGAAAAAAACTGACATGTAAATGGAGCCGTTTGAAAAGTTTTTCATGGATTCTAATACTGAAACAGGTTTAGGGCAATAACACATGGTCCTGCCAGAAGCAATGTTAGGCACAGTGTAGCTGTTCAAAAGCATTTATATGGAAAGCATCTTGGGGTGATGAACTATGATGCTCCACATCAGAGACAGATCCACAAAGCCAAGGCATATGTTTCACAATTTTGGTAGAATCCTCAATGTATCAGTATGCAACCAGTTTGTACATGTATGCTAAAGAAGTTTAAAGTAAGATCATTCTTATGACATTTTCAGCATTGAATTTCTGTTTACCAGTTGTTGATGTAAGAATGAAAAAAAGCATACAATAGATCATTAAAAATATGTTACTTCTTGGTGATTTTTAGTAAAAACAGGAAGGTTTATAGAGTATAGATTTTGAAAATTAAAGTAGTACTAAGACAGGTTCTTAATAGTACAGAAAAATTAATTTTGAACACTGCAGACAAACAAGTGTCAGAGTCCTTTTACCCTATGGACAAGTACATACTAAAGTTAAAGTTTATCCCGGGACTTATGTGAACTTACGTTTGATGTACTGTATTCTCCATTCAACGCTTTCTCCAGAAGATGATCTATAAGTTTGGTGACATCTTCAGTTTGTGACTCCATGTTCCCAAGGAGATTAATGGCTTCCTCTATCTCCTCTGCAGACATGGTTCTGTGAAACTGATAAAACACGCAAAACAAAAAACAAAAGTTGCAAAGTGAATAAAAAAGTTTGTGTATTTCATTTCACTAAACCCAAATAGCATCTGAACATACTTCACAGCAGTCTTGATAATTAGCCACTAGTCAAAACTCAAAAGACAAAGTGCAAAAAACTGGAGGCTTGGAAAATTATTACATACATACAACTTGTTACAAGACTGTCGGGCATAAGTGCTATTCATCAACATCAACAACTTTCTGTTAAACTTATAGTCTTATAAATAAATATTTATAATCATAATTAATAGTCACGATAGAATTATAGTTTTCTATCACACACAACTTATTTTGACTAAAACCCTATCAGTGACTAACTGTACTCATTAACTCTCAAAACTGAAAAAAATTATACTGAAATGCATTTGATTTGTGAAATTCTCTTTGGTTTAGTAAACAGTCCAGGCCCCAAGACCATAAACTGAGAATAGACTTTAAAAAGTCTACATTTCAAATTCAGCTAACTTGAGAAATAATTTTCATAAACAAATGAAATTTTCTGTATATATTTGCATTTGATTTCTGCTGAAAATCCTGTGCTACATGTATAAATCTTTTAAAGATATAAGAAATCAAAATTTTGACTTAAGACCAAAGAAAAGGCAAATTCCAGCTAAATTTTATATTTGCATTTTTAATGTTTAGAATGCTTTATAACCAAGTTATTTCTAATAATCAGCAAAAATTTTAATGTCAGTTGTTGAGTTACAAGTAAGATACAGCACTCACAATTCTTCATTATGTATACAAGACTCGTGCCTTGTTTTTGTTTACATAAAGATTGCTTTACAGAAAATACCATGTTTAAAACAAAATGAGATGTGAAAAACATTAGAAACTGTTTTTAAATTTTGTTCAGAATGAACTTGTAATTTGAAAAAATCTGCTGTAAACGGAACGTTTACTAGCATATTGAAATTCAATATATGCAGTCTTCGAAATTAAGCGGTAGCCCGATGACCGTGGCTAGCAAAATCGGGATCAGGCTACCAAAAATTGTTGATGTGCATGCCCAATGGGCCAGTAACACATTTCCTGCGGCATTTGAATTCGTGTTAAAATATAAATAGGATGGTAGGACTAGGACCTCAGTAAAATAACCCGCCCTTACGGAAATAACCTGTTCTTACGAAGGCAGAGAATGATGACACTAAAGATGATACACAATGAAAACACAGCAGCATAGAAAATGTCAGCGTGCTTGGCAGGAAAATCGGGCCTGTGTGAATACACAAAATTTTGTATCTGGTGTAGAAAGAGGAACATTGCAAATTGTAAGTTGCTCTCCCGCTCAGATCAATTTAGAATTGATTATGCAAGAAAACATGAAAATAGTAAATGGCATAACCATTTTCTCCCTAAATGAAACCTGACCGCTTCATACATGTACGTGCAGAATGTGTGAGCATAAGTAACAACACTTATTTTTATCTTATTAAAGCAATACAAGCTGTAACTGACGGCAAATAATTTGTAAAATAAAAATAACGAATAGAGTGACATATTTGTGATTGAGAATATGTAATTTCATTGAATCAGAGTTGATTTGAAGCAGTAAACGCGTCAAATGAGCAGAAAATGTCGATTCATGAATTACTGGCATCCCGTCACTAATTTTGTTTCGTCATCTCCGACGCAATGACCTCGGGGTCACTAGTTCGGAATATCGCGGATGAGAAACGTGTGTTACACACGTGTCAGATTAACATTCCAATTGCAAAGAAAATTAAATCAAAAGTTTATTTGAGTGGCACATTTGCGTAATAATTACTTTGTTACACATACAGTACTTCTAAGTCAATTCATGACACGATGCAGTATTTGAATTGTATTTTAAAACAAACGATATGTACTTACTCACGCGGGTCTCTATCTGTGTATGACCTTGACGTCAGCAACCCGATTATGTTCGGCAATCATCGTTCCCGTGTCATTGCGTTTGACTTTGAGGCTATGGCGGGTTTTTCAAAACGCTCTTTTCAAGAAAAGATCTCAAATCAATATTGCAATGTTTATTTTGTGAAAATTTTCACCCGATCTTAATTATTATATTAGTTATATCGGTAGGTGTTAATTTGTGCATATCTGTATAGGTGAAAAATGCCGCCAGTTACAGCTTGTATTGCTTTAATAAGAATGAGAGTGGCGATGAAGAGCTAGAAGAATCAGTATTGGAGGATAAAAAACGATTGAATCAGAAGTTGAAAGATTGTCTGATTATCAATAAAGTTTTTAAACTAGAAATGTTGAATCATGTTGACTCACTTACACAGCATCTGGGCTAGTAAAATTTTATTCGGGCTACCAATTTTTGTACTCTCACTTGCCCTCTGGACTTGTAGTAAAAAAGACTAAGCGTGAAGACTGTATATATAAACAAAACAGGGCACAAGCTTTGTTTACATGCTTGTAAATGTAACAAAGAATTGTAAGTGCTGTATCTCAATGTAACTCAACAAGAAATACCTTAATATGTAAGCATTGTAAACATTAAAAATGGAATTATAAAAGTTTAACATTTTTAGCTCAAAACTTGTCTGTACTCTGTGTCCCTTTAACGGGACTGAGGCATGATTTAAGAGTTCCACTAAACGTGTCCATGTCCCTTTTAGACCACACCTGTTATTTTAAATATCTTTCATAAAACTATCAAAAACACCAAAGAATAACAATTTAAAAAATAAACCCATGGGAGGATCATTTAACATTCAGTGTGAATGTGTCATTTATAGGTCATTTTAAAACATTAAATTAAATAAATAGAAGTAACAAACCTGGAACACGCTGAACGATGTACACCAGATATTAGTAAGGCTATATAATTGCAAAGCCTATCTGAAACCACTACATAATTCCGAAATGCTCCAGCGAGCCTCATGAACAGGTGTTGAACACAGTTTCACTGGCATCGGTGGATCAAGCATTCTCTGAACATTAACCCGACACACAGGGGCTCGGTTGTCAGATAATGAACTATTATATTATCTGCTCCCAATAATAAATTATGTAAATAAAACCCACCCCTAAAAAATATAAATAAAATCCACCACCAAAATCCGCATATTAAAAGGTGTATCTGACATAATACCTTTTTTAAAACGACGAAATATGCGGATTTTGGTGGTGGATTTATTTATATTTTTTAGGGGTGAGTTTTATTTACATAATTTATTATTGGGAGCAGATAATATAATAGTTCATTATCTGACAACCGAGCCCCTGTGATCCGACACACCCTAAATTTTGTATTTGATCACTTAGTTTCATTTGGTCCCGGGCATTTGGTATGAAACACGTCAGACAATATTTCAACTAGTCAGTGATAGCTTTAATTAAAAAGTTGTAATGTTAGAATTATAATCAATAAAATATCCAAATACGAAGCAGATAGAAGACTATGTTCTTTTGTTACTTTGAATTCACTTGTATCGTGTTGACAAATTGATGAAAATGAGTCTTGTTAATTAATCGACCTTAAAGAAACCATTGACACTGTTTGGAGAATCGGTCCGTGGAGCAAACTTTTAAGGTTAATCGGTAGTTTTTTCGCCTCCGGTTTTAAGTTTAATGTGCGACCTACTATTTCCGGTGAAATTTTTGCCATCGCATGTAATCAAGATTTCACAGAAAATAAAGTTGTGATTGATTGTGTATTGTTTATAACATCATTCTCAAGAATATTTCACTCATAAGAGACGTCACTGATACCAGTGAAGTGGTTTTAAAAAAACGCACAGTAATCAGCTTCTGTGTTGAGCATTTTAATGTAAATGATTCTTATCTTACATTACATTGCCTTTATATAATTAGTAATATATTTAGAGTTTAATGATGTGTATATGACTATTTGTACATGTATCAGTTGCCTTTGAAAGATGTCAGGGGGAAAATTAGACGTCACACTTACCACCCCCCCCCCCTCTTTTATTGCAGTATTTCAGAATCTGTATTTTATATGTAAATGATTTCTACTTGCATTGCATCGCCTTTATATAATTAATATATTTAGACTTAAATGTTCTGTATATGACTATTCGTATATATGTCAGTGACCTTTGAAAATTGTCAGGAGAAAATGTTAGGCATCATACATACCCCCCCCCCCCCTTCCTGCAGTATTTCTGTATTTTATTTGCTGTGAAGACCAGATAATCAATATTTTCAATTCATATTACCTGTATTTTATCTAGCATGATTGTAATAATATATCTTTTTGGGAGATCTTCCTCTTTTAAAGCTTTTGTAACAATTTCTTGTAAAAGTTGAAATTGTCATTAAGGGGTATACTTGTTAAAATTGTTATTTTGAAAAATCTACATGGGCAATTATGATAAAAACAAAATTGTGTGACCCTAAGATACAACTCTAATAATTCTTTTTAAAAAATGGTATGTAAACAGCTCATTTTTTTTTAATTCCGATTATCGGACATTTTCAGTTTTTTCTTCCCAAGTCGAAAGTACATTTTTCAGAAAAAAAAATAACATTCTCGGTAAATATCTGCAATTTTTATTTAAAACAACAAAGATACATTGCTTTATTATTATTATCATCAAGTAAGATGTTTTTTGGTGTTCTGCATAATAAGATATGAGATCATACTATGTAGGCTAAATTTTGATTTTTGAAAAAAGGGTTTGTGTACTCCATATCGAATTGTGTGTTAAAATGCACGGTAAGGTATGTCTTACATGGTCTTTTTGGTTAGTATAGAAGTTGTTTTAGCTATTAAAGAGAAGAAAATATAGGGTAAACAGAACTTTTTAAAAGTATGGAACTACCTTAATTATATTTTCTATTGTAATTTCGGAGTCCGCAAGGAGAAAATTTATCTCCATTTTCAATTTTCTGTATATCAACGATTTAGAATTTTTTTTGTTTAAATGGTTTTTTTTATATATATATAAAAGTGCTCACTTTTAAATGATCAGGGAGAGGGCTAACATAGAGAACTCTTGCTGCCGATCCCATTAACATATTTCTTTGTGAATAAAATATTGTTTTAACAAATGATCAATGTACTTATAATTGTGTATGTATTTCCATGATGTGCAATTCATGTCAATTGGGGGACAGGAAAGAAAGTCACAGGACAATAAGTCACAAATATGCATAGAGGAAAGTCTCAGGAAAAAGAGTTCACAAGCAAAAAAAGTCACAAGGACATAACGTCACAGGAAATAAGTCAAAATCATGATAAGAGGAAAAAGTCTCGAGGAAAAAAGTTCAAGGGAACAAGTAGGAAAAAAGTCAAAGAAAACAGTACAGGAATAAGTCACAATATGATAGAGGGAAAAGTCTCAGGAGGTCACAAGAAAGAAAAGTCACAGGAATTAAAGTCACAAATATATAGATGGAAAGTTCAGGAAAAGAGTCACAAGACAACAAGTACAGGAAATAAGTCACACATTGATAGAGGAAAAAGTCCTCAGAAAAAGTTCACAGAAAAAAAGTCACAGGAAATAAAGTCACATATGAAGAGGAAAAAAGTCTCACGGAAAAAGTCACAAGAAAAATGCACAGGAAAAAGGCCACATATATTAAATGTCTATTTTTTACTATATTTATTCACATTTATCAATAAGTTTATGATGATTAACAATACTGTAATGGTTTTATAAGAATCTACAGGTAACTAATTTGGAGCCGTTCGTGACCCTGATATCACTGCTTGTCTGTTTCTTTACACTTCATTTGCATAGTTCACTGCTATGGATAGTAAACACTCTGGTGTATAAAAAATAACTCATTTGTAATTTTGGCACTTACATACCTGAAATCGTATCTCCCAACAACTTTCCTTTCATCATCAGCTAATAAAAACTACTACTCTTCTGTTTTTGCGAACGTTTCCATTTCATGTCCACCCGTACATACGGCTGTATCATTCGGATAGTGTGGAGCCTACATTATCCCATGACGTCCCTTTCTATTGCGCCTGGGGCTTATTAATTATTACTCTCTGGATCGGTCTTATTTGTTTATTATACATTCATTTTGATGTTTCAGTGTGACCTTGGGTATGGCTTAGAAAACCAACTCAGAGTTTTTTTCCCCACTAACTAGACAACTTCAAGTCAAGAAAAATTGAGAAAACTGGGCATTTTGTTACCTTGTTTACATATAAGGAAAACCTCTTTCTCTATCGCTAACAACATGGAATCTCGAGTAACAAAGGTGAATACCCGGACTGCATTTGCACACAGTAATTTGGCAATATAATTGTGTGCCCTTTTTTCTTGGCCTTTTTTTTCCTTGTGACTTTTATCGTGACTTTTGTATGACTTTTTTCTGTGACTTTTTCCTGCAACCCCATTGATCATAATTACTTTCTGTGGTCTTACAGAACACTTGAGTTATATCCCATCGGATAATATGTAATTTGACTGGCTAATGAGTGGTTTAGAGGGATTCACCGCTGTGCTATTTCTATTATCTTGTTCGCCAGCCATTGCTTTGTAAAGTACAAGTAGTGCAATCGTCAACCCCGCTATGGTGAGTACCACTCATAAAGTCTTCGTTTGATGATTCCGATTTGGAAGCAGAAAAATGGTCTAGAAGCATGTGGTCGCCTAAACAGAACGTTGAGGACTTGCGGACCAGTATTGAAGTTCGGAGACATCAGAGTTTCATTTATTTGGTGTAGGATGTCGTGACAATGAACAAGGGTTGAAGAGATTTCAGGTCTAGAATACATCAGACATTTCATCCATCAGCGCACTAAGAACATCCTTTAAAATGATTTGGTTGATTTAATTTGCTTGTCTTTTACTTCACGTCGAAATTCTCTTCTCTCCTTGTGGACGTACAGTACGGTGAAGTACCACAAATCTATCCTATGTTAAGCACTCGCGGCACAGCAGTGAAATTCTTAACATGAATAACGCCTGCTGTGACCTCTATTTTTAAGTTCATTTCCGAAGACCATGATTCTCGCTTCTGATGACGACGCGTTCGGCGAGAGAATCACTACCTATTTTTACGTTCCTGTATTGGCGCGGCTCATGACCACTAGCGGAGGCTCGAACTCACGACGCGAGCTCTCGGTTGCGAAGTGACGCTCTATAAAACCACTGAACCTTACTGCGATCGGCTCGCTTTCAGGTATGAGAGCGAACTAAGTAGGGTGAAACACATTCAACAGCTTCTCTATATAATAGCTCTATTTGCGACAAAGATTTAGTTTCGTTGATACAGTACCTTGAGATTCGAACTGACTTCTTGCCTGTGCATCCAGAAACATTACGGTACTTCTTCACCGACATCGCAACCATGAGTAGATGCAGTGAATTATTTTGCCAGAAGAAGTTTTTCCATGATCTTTAACTCACCTGTCGGATGCTAAGCTCTCAGTGTATATTTCATAGTATAGATACTGTTTTATCTGAAAATCGGTATAATTAGGATAAAGGGTTATCAGCTGTAATTGTGGTCTGCCAAGAAAACACCGTAGTGACACAGGACCATTCGCAAACGGGTCAACTAGCACCGTCTCCTGTCAAACAACCCAACAATGGATTTTCTTTAGGCTACATTTTCAAATGTAGTAATCACTGTGGGGAGGCCTGCAATAATGGATATCTGGACCCATGACCAAGCATGGTCAGCACTGAAAGAAAGGAAACAATTTGGATGCACAGGGTCGAATGAAGAAGGCGGAACACAAACAATGTCCTCTTGAATTATTATTAACATTTTCATTGATATACTGTCCATCGAGTAGAAATTGATCATGTTGCAAGTTTCTTTTGTTTTTGACAGACTCAGATGCTTCCAGGATACTGGGATACAATGTCGTTTCACGTATGCATCTAATTTTCTCTCTCTTTCTTCCACGTACATTTATAATCAAACACTCTAATCAATTGCACTCTATAGATAATATCGATCATTAAACACAATAACACAATAAAAGATGTTGAATTAATTGCTACATATCCTTACTCACCAACATGAAAATGTCATCGACAGAACTGTCAATGTGACTGTTTTAACGATTTCGTGTCTGTTACAAGTCTGGGGATTATAAATAGTATATTATCGATAAAAAAAAAAAAATCAAGACTATTCGCTTACATGTTGCATATGAATCGTGTCATTATGAAGAACGCTAGTTATTTCAGCGGAACTCTCTTTCCCGCCCTCC
>CAJDSM010013482.1:0-16331 GCA_903981925.1 Ostrea lurida | reverse complement strand
GCTACATTGGAGTATCATCCTGTACAGGCTATATTGGAGTATATCTTGTACAGGCTACATTGGAGTATCATCCAGTCGTGGTATACACTCTAAAAGGAACATAAGGTCCATAGCAGACTGGTTTTGGTGGCAAGCATTTGCGCTCGTCCATTCCACTGATATATCAAATTTTGTTCTGCTGACCGTATGTTTTATGTATGATTGCAAAACATTGAACTGTGATTGATTGCGTGAACTGTGAAAAGTTGATTGATAGTTTGAAAGTTTAAATATTTTGATGTTATGTTCGTGGTCAAGCCGCAACAAAAAGATGTTGCTTAATTTTATGCTGTTACTTGCTGCTGCTGCTATATGTGGATTTTGAAAGTTCACATTTTAATATAGTTAAACATATTAAAGATAAATGACCATTTGCGGACAACCTGGAATGACAAACCTTTATGCTGCATAATTGCTGTTGCTGTGATTGCTGGGTCTGTCCGGCTTGGCGACCTGTTGTTGCTTTTGTAATGCCACGACCAACAACGCCAATCAACAGAAGAATTAAACTTTATTTGGATTTTCAATTTCCTCTATATAGATAAGTTAAGATTACTATACTGTATTACACCATAAATGATACAACCCTAACATTCACAATTCTTCCTTACTATTCAAAATCCAATTATCACTTCATTCAAACATAATTATCTGTTCTACATAACCTCAACCAGTACTTTAAAACTCTTAATTTCATTTTAACAAACTAACTTTTAACTTCCTACTTCACAATCCATAATTTGTTGTCGTCCATGGCACCTGATCCTACCTTCGCTTTTGTCGGAGGTCCCTGTTGCCCTACACTCGATTTTGTATAATATGTTTTTTGGATTATGATTACGTTTGATACGGTGTTAACTTCGCCTTTTGTATCCTAAACCTAAAACGATCCCCCCCAAAAATGTTCACGAACTTTTTGTACATCGCAAGCTTTATGCCAAATCCAATTTTTGTGTAACGCAGAAGAAACAGAAAACCTTTGAAATGCGAAGATGCTTCAAATATTTATTTAGGTTACCAAAAGACATAAATAGTCCAACTTCCAAGGATATAAAACATCTATGAAAAAACGCAAATATTTTTATCACATTTGCAAATACTTGCATCTTGTGCTAGATAATTAGTAAATCATCAAGAAAATTACTGATAACACATATAGATATTATTGTTTCGCACACTCGTGTGTGATTAGTTGTCTTTTGGTGTAACCATGAAGAAAAAGCAAATATATCCCATTGGGGTCAGACCCAGAATTGACCTCTTATGTTGGTTTTTCCTCTGTCCTGAATAGTGTGCACACACATGCCAATATTTTACTTTACTTTTTTTTATACCGAATATGAACTAGATATTTAGATATGCAAATTGCTCATCAAGTAAATTATCATAGTTCTCTGATCGATAGTTTACAGTCCTACTTTGTGGAGATAATTATAAATGATAATGGTAATAGAGCTAAAAAATGAAATGAAATAAAACACTGAAATAATTTAAGTTGACATTTACATATACACAATACAATACCACTGTAAGATCCAGAGACAGTTTACAGGGGATAAATCAGTCGGGATAATTATCCAGGGATGGTTCATCCGAGACAACAGTTCATCAGAAAACTTCACTTCGGACGGTTTGCAAGAGATTATTTACCCCCAGACAATTCACCGGAAGATAATTTTACCCCCCCCCCCCAGGACAGTTTATCACCGGTGAGATAATTTACCCCCCCCCCTCCCGCGCATTCACCGGAGATTAAATTAGCCGCCCCCCCCGACAGATTCACACGGAGATAACTTTACCCCCAGACAGTGTCACGCGGAAGATAATTTACCCCCAGAACAAATGCACCTAGAATACATTTACCCCCAGACGTTTCATCGGAAATAACTCTACTCCCAGACAATTTATCCAGGATAAAATCACCAGGAATAGTTGCAGCATTGCAGATGGTTTCCCAGAATACATTTCACCCAGGAAAATTCAACAGGGATAATATAGCTAGGAGGCAATCCAAAGGGAAACACGGCTTCCGGAAAATTCAGTCACAACTGTTACACCCAGAGAGGTACATTAGAGGTAGGTGATCGGACAGCTCACCTCCAAACTCGTTACCAAAGAGAGCTACCATCAGGACGTACGGTGATCCGGAATAAGATCACCTCACAAACTGCTACACCAGAGAGCTACAGTTGTCACATCATGAGACTACATCAGAGGTAGGAGATCAGGAACAGCCACCCTGGAAGGTACACCTGGCGACAGTTCACCAAAGTACGAGTTGCCACTGGAGAGATCACAGAGGGGCAATTTCACCAATTGATTTAAATTGAATTGAAAACGAGATATTCATTGACAATATATAAACACAAAAGAACCGGTTCATTGGGAATAATTCCCACGGATAAGACTAAATTAGAGATATATCGCACTTACTGAATTTGCTAAAATATCTTAAAGGAATTTAATGATTTTCAACGTGACCTGCAATTACTTTAACCAAATTCTTCGGAAAAGACATCTTAATACAAATATGTAGAAGGTTTTTATAGTTTATTCGTCTATTTACGCTTCTGTAACTGTATTCACGACGAGATAATGAATTTCCCCAACACATCAACTAAAGTGAGTACCAATATCCCGGTAAGCAAGACATACACACCCCGCTACACGTGCGATCATGTCCTCATTGAAACCGAGTCGAGGTAAAAGCCCCAATCCTAAAGAAGCTTTTAAAGCTCAAGATTTGCATTTAAATGTGTTTAATATAACTTTCACATTGATTCCTAATGAACTTACATACTCCCGTCTTTAAAATATAGAAACCTTTGCCTTTAAAATCGACGGAAATTGCTGATCTCTATGGTATTCTTCACTCCTATTCCATAATTAATATTCTAGTATATTGATACTCAAATGTAAGGAGTGTGAAAATACATTAAATGTCTTCTCTGCCCAATGAAGAAGAATTTCGGAAGCTCCAAATCAGGTTTTTAGCAAGTTCATCAAAAATTCATTCATAAAGTATTCTGCAAAATAACGCTCATTATATTTCACGAAAATCGATGTGAATTTGGACTTTTGTAAGGAACGCGAATGAGTAGGATATCTTCATGTCTTTTTTAACTCGACGTATGGGTGGGTTATCAAGAAGGTCCACCCCCCAAAAACCTAACCAAAGATTTTCAAAAATAATCTTTTTGACTATAATAAGCAACGGGAATGAAATTATTGCAATATTAAAATGAATATAGAATTTTAAATTCTATTAATAATCTCCACCCCTGTAATTTTAGATACCGGTACATGTAGAAATTGCCAAAGGCAATTAAACGTATAGTATATGTCATAATGCATTGTTTTGTTTTAGTAGTACCAAACAAGTTGTAATACTAGTTGACCATTAATCTTGACTATAGACAAGGAAAATCAAATATCTTGTTTTAAATCGTAATCACATTTCCACTGTGGAATCAATGTGAGCTTCTAAACATCCAGATTCCTTCTCAGTTTTACATTATCAAACCTGGTCTTGTGAATTGTAAGACACTTACGATGACTTAATTTGTGAAGTGATATGTCTATAGACATTAAATATGTATTCAAAATTATGTGAATTATAATTCATTATAATACATGCATGATCATTCCAATAGCATTGTTTAAAAGAAATCTTAAGTATTTTCGTCAATAATCCTAGTGATTTGTGGTCAAACTTCCCATCATTACTGAATTGGAATAAGTGGTATAATCGTAGGAAACGGGTGATTTTCGCTGTTGTTCTGGATAGCAGTCAATGTTTTTCTCCCAATAAGACATGTCTTAACTGGACATAGAACCTATATCAAAGAATTTCACAATAAATTTGATATGAAAACTAGCATATACAAATGTATATTCAGGTCTTGACACATTTTTCCTAACATCTGTTACATAACTTTCATGACAAATGTCCATTAATAGAACGAAATCCACGCTTTTCTGTTATATGTTACAGTACTGCTTACTGTTCATGATTAATAAAATAGCATGTAAACATAGTATACTTAAAATCCCAACAGTATGAACAGGAAGAGCAGTAGGCTTAGCATGGTAATTTAAATCGGATTTTCAATTCAAAATCTAAATAACGGTACGTATGACGCGCCACCGGAACACAGTATATTAGGTTCCTGGTACATCCAATGGATAAATTCTGAGAAAACCTCTCCCGCGCATAACAATATAGTCAAAAGTTAGTGAAACTTTCGAATTTAAATTACTCCACGAGGAAAATGATAAGTTTCAGTTTTGCTCACGATGATCAATTCCAAAATTCCAAAAATGACCTATATAAGCACTTCCAACTGGTCTTTGAATCAATTGTTCCAACAGTCTTCAATAAGAATGGAAGGTTTGTAGAAACATAGTTATAAATAGTAATCAATATTAAATAAACAACGTTATTAACATTTTCAAATTGGTTTAATGGAAACTATATATACATGTATTTATTTAACCTATCTCACATAAAGTTTTTAACGAGTACAATTTCAATGAAGATCTTGATCAACAATTTATATAAAATAAATCAAATTCGAAATGAAAGTATGTGCAATTACGTTTTAAAATACAATTCAAACTATGATTTAGTGTACTTTTATGTAACAATATTTGATTTATTCTTGTTGGTAGATATCCCAATCATCACGGTCTTAGTTGTCTCCCTTGTGGCTGGATTACACGCTACAAGATGTCGCCCATGTGATGGTGATTCACCCAATTATGCTGAGACATTGAATACATGCGATCACCAAATATCAAAAGAAACCGTTCTCTTCTCGCTGAAATCGCTCAATGAAACGTTTAGATCATTCAAAAGAGAAATGGTGAGAAAGCATTATTGTTCATTACCAGTATTTAATACCTAAATTATTATACATATCTACTTCTTTACAATACACCTCTTACTTTCGATGATCAATACATAATCAAATAACACGTGTATGTCAATTTCAAAGGAGATACAGTACAACGTCATCCAGAGTATTGAAAGTAGCACATTTTCCTCAACATGTGTTGAAGACCCGCTAAACGAAAATGTCAAGAAACTCTTACCAAAGGGACACAAGGTACCGCACGTTTTTCTCAAATTGCAATTATTTCGCATATTGAAAACATTCCAATTTCAAAAGGACTTCTTTCATAATATTTTATTTTCTGATATCGTAAATCTCAGTCAAATTCAATGACATATTTTTCAAAATAATTTTTTAAAAAAAGATTTTTTTTTTTTTCCCAAAAAAGCCCTTTTTACAAAAAATTATTTTAAAACAAGGGAAAAAAAAAACCCGTCTGTTCATATTTTAAAGATTCCACTTTTACAATATTTTACAGGACCGCTTTATTCACGAAACATATGCCACTTTGTCATATGCTTACGATGCATTAGGTCAAGCTTCAAACCATTTCAATGGGAAGCACTGGAAGCTACAACACGAACTTACAAAAGTCATGTGCAACATGGTCAGTGTCAATCGCAAAATTCACTGTAGAAAGAATAGAAAAAGGCCTTCCCGCCGAATGAAAAGCTTTGATGAGACCAAAGTATGTGAACGACGAAACGTCTTCCAATGTGGTCCTGGGCCAATCTGGACTTTAAGAGCTCTAGGAAATGTACAAACTATCATAGAATACACTATAGGATTCTGGGATTCCTGTGTCAAAGACAACCCCAAAAACGGTAAGTTGGTTGTGAGGAAAGGAAAATGTAAGGGGAGAAAACCGAGGAGAAAATGCTCCAAGACGATGAAAAGAATTCAGAAGGGTAAATGTCAAAAACGAAAAAGAAAGGGGAAGAGACGGAAGTCAAATTGAATGACCCAATCGAAATGATACAGAAAGAGGAAACAACACATGAAACAAAAGAAAATGTGTTCGTATTTGTAACTATCAAAATGAAAAGTTTTTGTGAATCACAGCGGATTCCACATGCCAGTAGAAGGGACTTATTCAAACGTCATGACCAATGTTAAATTTTTTGAAAAATAGGTCAAACTTCAAGGTCAGGAGGTCAACAATTTTGGTACCAGTGGAAAGGGTATGTCATAAAGAATTCAACATGTGAAGATATGAAAGTCCCAATCACTTTACCATACAAACTTTAATGGTTCGTTATGTAAGGTTTTTGATAAGTAGGTCAAACTTTCAAGGTCATAATATAGAGGTCTAAATTTTTGGTACCAGTAGAAAGGTCTTTGTCATAAGAAATACACATGTTATAATATGAATGTCCTATAAATTAACCCATTCAAAAGTTATGGCCAATGTTAAAGTTTTTCCTCGGACAGACAGACAAACCAAAAACTATAAGCCCCAACATCGAAGATTCCGGGGCATAAAAAATTAGAATGATTGTTGTTACAGTTAGTGTACATTTTCATCTTTAAAATTAATCTTTTATAGCATCAAAATATTATGTGCTTAAAATTATTTTTCAGTGATGTATGTATTTCTTGATTCACAGGTCACATTTGCCAAAAATATAAATAAGGTGAATATTCATTCAACTATATTATACATTTGCAATTGTAGCAATGCCATTAAATCTATACACTGCTTTCACTGCGCATTAAAACATGAAGCTTTAATATAATATTATTGGTTTTTACAGTTTTGCTTTTCTTATATTTATACGTGCATTATATATAGTCGATAGTTTGATTTACTCTGATAGAGAAAGCTGTACTATTCTATACAAACCACAGCATTACATTTGTTGCCAACACGTTATTGCAGGCAGAACAGTAAATCGTGTAGAGAAACCCAAACTCTTCAAAACTTATTCATATATATATAAATATAAAATGGCAAAGTTTACTGTTTTGTCTCATGAAACATAGCATTAAAAATTAGTTCAATGACACATGTTAGTGGTAAGATATATTATTGGCGGAGAGAGAGTTATATGAAATGACTATATTTCTATGCAATTTTAGCATCTGCAAGTGCAATTACAAATTTTCTGTACAATTTATTTTAGTCTAAACGGTTGTTTCTATTTTAAGTTATTTGACAGTTATTTTTATTTCAAACTAGTCATTTTTCATACGGAAGCTTGCTTATTCAATATTGGGTTAAATTTTAATCCCCACTTTCTGCTGAAACTGCATTTTATGTAGTCATACACGCATTTTATTCAAAGACGTGTCCGCACAACAATAACATCATTTAAAATCATTCACACCTGATTTAAATATCATTCACGGTACGTGGAGATTTGGCATTGCGATTTTATGACTGCATTTATGTACAAAATGACACACAATGCCATTTCTCTTTGCACAATAATTTGCACCACACATTCATAATTCAATGAGTTTAACTTTCATGACTTTCTGATGTTGTAATAATTACACATTGTTTGATTTTTTAAAAAAATATTTAGTTTCAGTAGTTAGTGTCCCCTGCATGCCAGCTAGTCCGTTTGTAGACTTTACCGGAAAAGCTAGGAGAAACCCATTCATCAGAGCAGTTTCGTACCACTGCAAAAATGCCAAATATACCTGCCTTATAACGTTTTTACAATTTTGTATTACGCATGTTTTTAACGTAAAGTTTTGTTTGTTATTTATATATCAAAATATTGTTATTTATATATTCAAATATTATTATTTATATATCAAAATAGTTGTTACTATTATATATCATGCAACATGATGAATATTTATATTTTACAATTATATTGTTATCATTGCCAATGTCTATTTGATAATAAAAATTGCCTTATGAAATTTAACTTCCTGTTTTTTTTTTTTTCACCTTGACTTAGAGTGAAAGCCGACTATAGTAAAAACGGAGTCGGAGGTATTAATTTAATTTTAAACCTTTTTAATCAATCAAGAATTTGACAATGAAAATTGAATTCCAAAGTCATGGCAATATCATACGTTTTAGAGATAAAATAATTTCTGTATTGCAAGACAATGACATTCTGCATACGCATCTGTTGATGCGGAAGCGACGTCCAGAAAACGCGTTCTGCGTGTTTGAAAATTGCGGTCCGAAGTCTAAATTTACGGAATCAATGCAAGATTTTATTTGGGATCAGTGCAATATATATTTGGCTTGACCGAGTTACGCATTAAATGTCAAACATCGATGCGAAGATGATTTTTACTCTCATGAACTAGTTAATGAACTTTCCCATGGCGAAAAGCATTGTGCCCTACAAACTAGGTTGCCCACTTATGACTTAAGGAAGTTAGCGCGTGAACTTGTGAGCACAACAGCGCAGAACGCTTTAACTATTTACTTGTTCAGTACTGATCCCATTATTGCAAGCATATTACACATCTACAACTGAAGTTGAAAAATTTCGCGTCAGTTTAAATTTTGAGAGGGTTTGGTAGGAACTTTATTTTTGGGCATGATTAATCAAAAAGTTCTAAATCTGCATGCTTTTACAGTTTCTATTTCATCCAATGTACCTTCTATTTATATACCCCTATTCGTACAAGTATTGGAACTAGTTCAATATTTTCGAATAATTTCGAGAACCTCGCTCATTTAAATGGCGACATAATTTCAATGACTATCATGAATTCTGTGGAAGAATACGCCAGACGCTGGACAAAATCTGAGGGAGAGGAGCTTGACACTTTGTCTGAATGGATAAAAAGTATTCGGGGTTTATAAAATCCCGTATTCACCATTTAACGGGGAAAATGCGTACTATTTATCTCCCTGTTTTTAAGAAACCAGAAGTGGTAAATGAGTTACATAGACTACATGAAAATTTTGTACTGGTTCCAGCTGATAAAGCTAGTAACAACATTGTCTTTGTTTGTAAAAGTTACTATTATTAATTGTCTTTTAAATGAACTAGGATTTACATCAACATCTGGGAATCCTACTTACACTCTAAGCAATTTCACAAAAGATGAAATTCTTCAAAATCACCTTTCTGTTTTAAATACTTTCAATATTCCGAAGAATCAGGATCAATTTGATTACCATACCTTTATTGGATTCCGAAATTGCATAAAACCCTTACAAACAAAGATACATCGCTGGCTCCAGTAAGTGCTCTACCAAGCCTCTTTCTTTACTTTTGACTAAACTACTAACAGCTATCAAAGAATCTCTTCAGAGATACTGTTCCACTACATATTCCAGAAGTGGTGTCAATCAGATGTGGATTCTTAAAAACTCTAAAGAGCCTTTTGGATAACCTAAAATCACGAGAATTTTCAAAAATTGACTGCATCAAAACGTATGATTTCTCCACACTTTACACAACGATTCCTCACGATAAATTAAAATCTAGGCTTTTTCAGATATAGATAATTGCTTTTTAAACAAAAACGGCCCCAAAAATACGACTTTCTAGTCGTTGGGAACAAGACACATATTTTGTTAGAAACACTCTGATTGCCCACACAAGCACTCTGAAGTAGATATTAAGAGCATGCTTGGGTTTCTTATAGATAATATTTATGTAGTCTTTGGAGACAGTCTTCCACAATCCGTAGGATTTCCTTGGGTTACTAATGTGCCCCTTATTGGCAGACTTATTTTTATATTCATATGATGCAGAATTTGTACAGAAACTGTTACGGGATAAAAACAAAAAACTTGCCGTGTCCTTCAACCTTACATATAGGGATATAGATGATGTGTTATCAATTAACAATCATAATTTTCACAATTATGTCCATTTGATATATCCCGAAGAACTCGATATAAAGGACACCACAGAATCTGACATATCTGTCTTCATATATTGGATATTTACTTAACATTGACTCTAATGGCAGACTGACAACTACATTATATGATAAGCATGATGACTTTAACTTTGCAATCATCAACTTTCCTTTTCTATGTAGTAATATACCACTATCACCTGCTTATGGTGTGTATATCTCCCAGTTGATTCGATACGCAAGAGCATGCTATGCGTATGCGGACTTTTTGAAGCGAGGCCAGCTGCTAACAAAAAAGTTGATGCTGCAGGGTTATAACGAATCTCGTTTAAAGTCATCATTTCGCAAATTCTACGGTCGCTATAATGACCTTGTTTGCGATTACAAATTATCACTAAGTCATATGTTGACTGATTTGTTTCATACCCTTTGTTAGACTGTCATTTTCCTACTAGATTTGACTACGGGTAATCCCGTTTACTTTATTTCGACTAAGGGCTCACGGCGGGTGTGACCGGTCAGCAGAGGATGCTTACTCCTCCATGGCACTGATCCTACCTTCGCTTTTGTCGGAGGTCCGTGTTGCCCTACACTCGATTTTGTATATGTTTTTGGATTATGATTACGTTTGACACAATGTTAACTTCGCCTTTTGTTATATGTTAATTTATTAATTTTGTTTGATGTACATGTTATCTTTTCCCAAACAGAACACCGATTCTTTAAAAGTCAGTTTGCTCGAAATTCTGTGTAATTCAGTATTTAATTAATTATTTGAATTTATCATAATCCTCCACTTTCTCAAGTTCCATTTTAAGACAAAGCTTTTAAAATTACGAGAACTTTTGGAAATTGACATTACTCCACATTTTTTTAAACTCTGAAAATCTATATTATCATGGATTTTTCCATATATCAAGTGCAAAACGGCCAATATTTATTTCCATTACAAGTTTTATAATTAACACATGGTTATTTATCTATTTTATGTAATTATTAATTAGTGTTGTTTATCTTTTGTTGAAACAGGTCATGTTTAAAACACTCAAACAAGAGTTGTCAGAAGACAACATAGCTCGCCGGGCAGCATGACTATCTAACCTATTCCCCCCTTTAGGTAATGTAAGGTCAATAGCTCTGGTAGTGAATGAAATGTCTTGAAAAGATACATTTGTTTTAGAAATATCAAAGCCCTTAAGAAATCCCTTTTTGTTCAAAAGATACAACTCCAGGTTTGAATTTTTGAAATTTATTTCAAAGGATAACTAGGTCAAAAATATTGTTACCAATAGAGAGCATCTATATGTGAATTGCCAAATCCCTCCTCTTCATTTGAAAAATATTGCCCATATCAAAGTGTTTGAAAAATATGTCAAAATATAATGCCAAGGTCACTAGGTCAAAAGTTTTTGCACCAAAACAAAGGGTTCATGACGCATTTAATTGTCCTAAATCAAAGACTTCTCATCCTTGGTTCGAAAGATATAGGCCCAAACCTAGTTAAAATTATTGAAAAGTAAGACTAGGTGTAAGGTCAAGGTCACTAGGTCAAAAGTCTTGGTACCAAAACAAAGGTCTCATCATGAGGCATCTATACATGAAATATCAAAGCCTATTCCCTTTAGTTCAAAGATATAGCCCAGGTTAAAGTTTTTAAAAAGTAGGTCAAGGTCACTAGGTAAAAAAGTCGTGGTATCAAAACAAAGGTCTAATGATGAGGCATCTATATGTGAAATTTCAAAGCTCTAATCCCCCTAGTTAAAATGATATAGCCCAATTAATAGCTTTTGAAAAGGATGTCAAAGTTCAAGGTCACTGAGGTCAAAAGTATTGGTACCAAATTAAAGATCTCATCAAGACGCATCTATACATGAAATATCAAAGCCTATTCCCTTTAGTTCAAAGATATAGCCCAGGTTAAAGTTTTTAAAAAGTAGGTCAAGGTCACTAGGTCAAAAGTATTGGTACCAAATTAAAGATCTCATCAAGACGCATCTATACATGAAATATCAAAGCCTATTCCCTTTAGTTCAAAGATATAGCCCAGGTTAAAGTTTTTAAAAAGTAGGTCAAGGTCACTAGGTAAAAAAGTCGTGGTATCAAAACAAAGGTCTAATGATGAGGCATCTATATGTGAAATTTCAAAGCTCTAATCCCCCTAGTTAAAATGATATAGCCCAATTAATCGCTTTTGAAAAGGATGTCAAAGTTCAACGTCACTGAGGTCAAAAGTATTGGTACCAAATTAAAGATCTCATCAAGACGCATCTATACATGAAATATCAAAGCCTATTCCCTTTAGTTCAAAGATATAGCCCAGGTTAAAGTTTTTAAAAAGTAGGTCAAGGTCACTAGGTCAAAAGTCTTGGTGCCAAAACAAAGGTCTCATCATGAGGCATCTATATGCGAAATATCAAAGCTCTGTCTCCCTTGGTTCAAAAAATATAGACCAAGTTTTTTTCTTTAAAGTGTGACGCTGGACACCGGGTCATGACAATAGCTTCTCCGGAACATTCGTCCCGGCGAGCTAAAAACTATATGCCCCGGAATCTATTTTCACAATGAGAAAGTAACACCTTTTCATTGTAAGCCATAAAACTCTGCCCTCCCACCAAAATCTGACCCAGGCGCCAAGAATTTTACAGTTTTGTTTTCTCTTTTATTACCAGGTACTCTGTTTCATTGCAGCTGCTTGATGTCCAGGAGTTGAGAAGATTTTCAAAGAAATAATGCATTTTCACCATATGAAACAACCCCACTCTTGCACCAGAACCTTGACTTAGGGGCCATAAATTTCAGAATTCAGGAAGAGACACCATTGCTCATTATGACCATATACACAATTTGTCTTTTATATATAACAGAATAAAGAAAATTTTCTAAGACTGCATCATCTTTTGACCCCCACTCTTAGGCTCTTGGGATGCAGTCACAATCTTAGTTTCCCTTACATTATACACCGAATTCAATGAAAAATGGCCATGTACTTACAGAAAAGAAGAATATGAAGAATATGTTGAAATGTTTACACACGGCAGACTGCAATGGACAACTAACAATCACAAGTCACGACTCAGACGACCTAAAATTGCATTTCTAGTATAAATCAATGTGGACAAAAATTATACCCCCTGCGAGACTCAAACTCCTGACCTTCAGGTCAGCTGTCACACATTAACCCACTGAGCCAACAGGCTAGGCAATAAAACAGAAAACGACAATACCCTGTTACTGAATGAAGTTGGCCATTATATAGTGTTATTCATACATTATACTATTCAATAGATTTTCAGTACCTACATAATCTATATAACCAAATATGCTGCCTAATGGCACTAGATGCACTTGCCTCAGCCTCAGAAAGCAAAGGATCACGAAATTTTGTAATTTTTGCCAAGTCTCAAGATGCCACACACTAATTGTGGTAAAAATTTGCTACCAGTATGTATTTCTGAGAAGATAGGAATGTTCAAATTTCAATGTAAGTCAGATAACAACTGATTGGCTATGAACAGGTTTGAATCTTCTGTATAGTACTGTAGGTTGATATTTGCTAAAATATTTGCCCTGGGGTACGGTGAGGCAACATGGAAGGTGCAAAACCTTGGAAAAAAGAAGGCTTTTAGACAAAAATGAATTTTCTTTTTAATCTACAAAGATAAAACCTACCAAACTTTCATGTAGTGTGAATTCATGTTTGTTCAAACCATGATGGGATTACAACTGATGACGAAGATTTTACATCAGAATACTGGTACATATATAAAACAATTCTTCTCGGGGAAAAATATACTTCAACTTGTCAGAATGATCCTCTCTTATTCAAGCAACTGATGTAGTATACACAGTGCAGAATACCCAGGGTATTGATAAGGAATATTGGTGTTTCTACAGTCCAAGTAGAACACGTTTAGTTTGTTTCTAATTAAGAGTCTAAGAAGGACAAATGATAAACACATGAGCGAAGAAATACAAAAAGAATAGATTAAAACAATGTATGTATGTATGAGGGCAAGTCAATAAGTAACCAGCCTATTCCATTTCCGATTGACCGAGACGGTCATGATTCTCATGCCATATTTCAATACATGTTTTATACCTGGGTACCAAATTTCACGTGTATCGAGTCATTCTTTAATAAGATATTGAATGTCAAACACAACTAGTAATGCAAAGGCATGCTTTTCATATAGAGTTGAGTATTGTGCTATAATTCGGTACTTGTATTTAAAAGATAAAACAGGCAAGGAAATACACAGCGAGTTAACAAATGTTTATGTGTCTTCTGCACCATCTTATGCTCAGGTTAAATTCTGGGTAGGGGAATTCAAACATGGTAGAATGTCTTTAGAAGATGAAGCCAGGTCTGGACGCCAATGTAGTGGTACTGAATACACTTGGTACTGGTGTAGAACTTTCCTGGGACTGGTATGGACCCCCCCCCCCCCTCAGTACTGGTAGAAAATAGTAAGAATACCTTCCAGTACTGGTACAGAACACCCCTGATATAGAATACCCAGGGTACTGGTATATAATACCCTTGGTACTAGTATCGAATATCTCTGGTGCTTGTAAAGAATTTCTTTGGTTCCGATATAGAATATACCCAGTAGTGATATAAAATACCCCAGTACTTGTATAGAATACCTCAGTTGCTGGTATAGAATTTTTAAAAGAAAGAGGTATTCTGTTCTAAAAATTCTAATTCATGAGATATTCTGCTCTAAAAAATCCTAATTCATGGTTGTGCCAAAATAAGAAATTCTCTACTTATCTATGATGACACAAACAATGAATCATCTCCAGTTGTCAGATATACTAAAACAGGTACACATATAGTTCATATCTCAATAAAAAAAAATTAATTTTCATCAGATTCACATCAATGACTATTCAAACAAAGCACTCTCTACCTTAAATTCAAAATAAGTGAAATGAATCATTACTGTCATTCTTTGGAACAGCATGTATATAATGAGGCATTTATCTTTTGCTGCCAGCAATGAGTTGTAAATGTACAAAATGAAATTTAAAAAAAAATATGAAAGACACTAGGAACTGATTTTGTTCTTGTCCGCAAACTCTTTGCCCAACAGCTTCATAATATCACCATGTTTGAGGCCTTTCTCTCTTCCCTTTACATTTCCGTAGTTCTCTTTGACGTACATGGCAAACTTGTTGGGGGTTCTGGGGGTCGTTGGGGTGAAGCCTGGTCTGGGATCCTTCTGTGTCGTCTGCTTGTTGTTTATCAGAAGAAACTCGCCGTGACAGAACCCACATACCTTCCGTGAAGTGTCCAGGGATTTCGAGTGTCGCCCGATACTGTAAATTACAGCATGCAATCATTGAATAATCTACGCATTACTCTAAAACATATTAATCTATTATACTGTTTGCATGTTTGAAAAATTTCATGTTTTTTTAATCAAGAGATCCATGGGCCTTTAATAACAGTCACCTGAGAAACATACACCGAATCTTTTCATTGAACAGTTCATTCATGTTGATTTGAACATATTTTTGAAAAATAGACAGATTATTTGGAAAGATTAAATACATCATCACTTTATGATTTATATGTATTTTAACCCTAGGTCTGCCTTTGCTCCACAGCACTAGTCTCAATGTAGATACCACTTTGCTTTATATACGATAATGAAACCCAAGCTTCTAATGCAGGAGCCATGATATTCACAGATTCATCTAACTAAGTAGTCTGTTTGTGTGTTTGATGTGCAAGAGTAATTCAAAATACTACACATTTTAACATATGAGCAATAATATAATAACCTCCCGGCCAGATCGCCTGATCCAGCAATGATATACCAATATACCTACACTGAGGATTACACAATTCTGTTGAAGTTTCCCTATTGATCACGATTCTCTGTACTTGGATTGTCTGATATTCAGAAACCGGTATATTTTTTATTAATTCATATGATCACAGATCCCCTCCCTAGTACCAAAAACCCCCGACTCAGGGGCCATTAATTTCACATTATTGTTCGAGGCCTCCCTTCTCATTAATACAAGTGCTATCAACACAGATAGATGTCAATTTTACCAAATTTGAACCAATTATCTTGGAAGGTTACCTACCATAACATGGAAAGGAATTTACACAAGAGTTTAAAGAGTTTTAGCTTGTTACTTTCTTACCTGTATCCACATTTACTACACTGATATGTATATTTGGTGGTGATACTGTAACTATGGCAACGGGCAATGATGGGAATTTCAGGATGCGACAGATTTTGCCTCTTTTGCCCTGTAAGAAAGGAGGAGATAAAAGTTTGTTGAAATGTACAAAATAAATGTCATCTGAATTAAACAAGAAGGCCCATGGGCCCACATCGCTCACACTGAAGCTGCTTCACTAAGGAAGAGCGAGTGCAGCAACTTTAGGGTGGAATGAAACGTTTGAACAATTTTTTGCCTAATGAAATTCAGTCAATTATGCATGAAAAAGATGGCAACAGCCTAAACACAAAACCTTCAACTGTTTATTTAGGAAATTTTTTGTTAGTATTTGTTTTTTTAAAAAAGCGCGAAAAAAATACATTTTTGTCCTAACCTTTCCATTAATACACTCTAATTTGTTGAAGA